>JAPKLY010000776.1:0-33259 GCA_026898435.1 Prunella vulgaris | reverse complement strand
AATATCATAAAATTTGGATAAGTATAACTCCACTTAAGACCTCAACAATATACAATAGACATAATGGTAATGTTGAATTATGCATACATCTCTTATTTATATAGAAAACACAAATACTTATAACTAATTGGAAAATGTAAAATTATATATAAATACGCTAAACAATACATTATAGTACACAAAATAATACATAAAATAGATAAAAATATATGCATATTTAAACGTTAATCACTTACTGAGATAGTAGCCCAACTGACTAGCTTCCGAGCGGTCAGTAGGATTGTTATCTCTACTGAGCTTCTGAGAGCACAACTCTGACCTAGCCTATCTGGTTCAACACTGACCAGTCCCTGCTGCCCCTGAGGACCGTCAGTTTATAGAACACATCAGGATCTTCCTGACTAGGTTTTGAAAGAGCATTTTCCTGAGATTTCGGGAAAATCTGACATCAGTGTATTCCCCCCCCCCCATACACTGATTTATACTCATTTCGGGACCAACATGTTGGCACATTTGTTTTATCATCAAAAAGAATTCTAGCAGAGAAAGCAAATTCATCATTTTTCTCAAAGTCAGGTTCATTATCAGAATCATCACTCAAGGTAGTATTAAAATTCAATTTCTTTCTAATCAAGGTGTTAGCACATTCATTAGCATAATGAGCATATCCAGTACATGCATCACACCAAACATTCTTTCTATACTCTGGATCGAATTTAGGTTTATTACTCCTATTAAGTTGTTTTGATCTATCAAAACTTTCTTTCTTTTCAAATATTTTAGGAGTAGAAGTACCTTGATTCCTATTCTGAACATTTGCTTTTAACCTATTAGCTCTATTTTTCAAAAATGAATTGAACTGCTTGGTTAATAAGGAAATGTTGTCAGAAGTGTTGGAACATATTTCAGAACATTCATCATCCGAATCAACTTCAGTAACAAAAGAAATGTTTTTAGAACTAGAAGCATCATTTTTCAAAGCAACAACCTTTTTATCAGAATTAACTTCATCTCTTTGCTCAAAATTTATCTCATAAGTTTTTAAAATACTTATGGACTAATCTTGTATTAGAAATCTCATTGATCCTTTCACTATACGAAGATATATCCTCATCATCTTTCATTTTAAGATTTTCAAATTTTGTACCTAACATTCTAAGCTTAGTTCTACGAACACTCTCAGAACCTTCGCAATGTTCTTGCAAACGGTCCCAAGCATCTTTTTCTGACGCACAATTCGAAATAATCTTAAACATAGATACATCAGTTGATGTAAATATTGCATTAAGGACTTTCGAATTGTAGTTAGCAACCGTTACCTCATCATTTGTCCAATCGATTTATCGTTTGACACGGGCTTCATTGTCATCATCGGTTGGAAGTAGAAGCTGAGTCCAACCATATAGTACACTCCTCCATGCTCTTTCATCAAGAGACTTGATATACATCCTCATCTTTGGTTTCCAATATGAATAATTGGATCCATCGAAGATAGGAGGTTTCAGTGTGGGAGTTAATGGACATTCCATTGCAAAAATACACAAACAAAGGATCTTAAACTAAATGTGTCTAGTTTGTGGCTCTGATGCCACTTGAAGGTGTTGGTGTGTATGATTGAAAATGTTTTAGAGAAGTGTTGTTAAAAATATCGACAACATAAATGATAACACTACACAACGGAAGACTTAAACGCACACTTTTGCAAAGGGATATCAAAATTTTCATAGGCTATACAAAATGTATAGACTATGCTGCCTCACTAGCAGAGAAACTTCACTATAACTTGTAGTGACACAAATACAAGGTTTACACAAGAAACCAAAATTCAAGGCCGTGCAAGACCTTCACAAGATCACACAAGGATCTAAACAAGACCTATAAGAATAGACCTAAACAAAACCTAACACATCTACGTTCAGCCGAACGGATTGTTAGATCAAACAATGAATGTTGTGAACAATGCCGAGACTAATGTTCCCAACATTCTGATGAACCGTGTATAACCTAGAATCTAGTGAATGACACATGATCCGTTCAACTCTGAATTATACTTTTCGGTCATACTTTGAAATGATGAAGTGGTGCTCTATTTATATACGTAGATAATGAGCTCTCCACTCCATAATGAAGCCAAGTAGTGAGCTTCAAAATAACCGCTCATAATGATAACTTCCAAGTTAGTGGATATCTATCTACTCAAGCAATGGAACCACCTGACGTTCTAGAACCTTCTGGGACCTTCACGTCTTCAACTTCCATACCTAGACAAATAATATAACATGGAAAAATCATTAGGGAAGTTAGTAGAAAGGGCGAATTCTGATGTTGTCTAAAATGATGGCAACACATTGCATAACATTCTTTCAACATCAACACCAATTATTTTATTATTTTCTGTAGAGCAACACTTGTGTAGAAATTTCTACCATAGAAATATCAATTTTTGAAAAATTCACGGATCTAAACCGTGTCGGGTCAGATTTGGACATTTTTTTTTCAAAATTCGTGCAACTTGTAGTTCCAGGTTTTTTCGCTCCCATGTATGTTACAATTTGGGCAAATGCGTGTTACAATTAGGCAAAATTTGTGTTACTAATTCTTAAAAATTAATTTTTTGTACTTTTCAAGTAACAATAAAGAAAATATGTATTTCTGCAAGTATAAATATGTGTTACTTAATTTATTTTTTAATCTCTTTGTTGATTTATGTTAATAATTTATTATTCATGTACTTAATACATCTTTTAATACCTTATATATGTTGGGCTCATTTGGTTCAATGGACAAGATAAATTAGACAAGATTATAATCTATAGATTGTTATTTGTGAATTAAATAGTATATTTAGATTGATAAATTAAGATAATTAGTAATTTAAGATAATTTCATTTTGAATGTTTGGATTGTAAGATTAATAATACAAAAATTGCAATTGCCAATTTTGCCCTCTATATCATAAACAAAAATGAAATGAATTATGGTTCTTCTTTCCAATATAAGAGGAGTATTTTATAGGGATGGCAACGGGGTGGTTTGGGACGAATTTGGCCTGTCCCATGACCCGCCCCGCCAAGAATTTTAGGACCCGAGATTCGCCCCGCCCCGTCCCGTCTCAATTTGGAGTTGGACCGGCCCCACCCCGTGCCACGAACCCGGCGGGTTTTACCCGCCCCGACCCGCATGCCCGCCTATTTTTTTATTTTATTTTATTTTTATCATACATATTAAATTCATTACACAAAATATAATAAATTTTAAAATATAACATCAATATGCTTATGAATGATTCAAACAACAATAAATATGCAAAATCACACATATGTTGTTCATTGAAATTAAAATAATAAAAAAAATTAATAAACTCTAAATTGTACAATTTTTGCTCATAACTTTATGCACATATCTAATCTAATAATTTAATGAATATGTTCAATTAATTGTCTAATTTTTATATATTTAATTATACATATATAATACAATATATTTATTTAACTATATATATATATATATATTTAATTAATATATATATATATACATGGCGGGTTCGGGGCGGGTCCACATGATACCAAGACCCGTCCCAAACCCGGCGGGTTTTTGGTCA
Source organism: Prunella vulgaris (assembly GCA_026898435.1). Lineage (NCBI taxonomy): Eukaryota > Viridiplantae > Streptophyta > Magnoliopsida > Lamiales > Lamiaceae > Prunella > Prunella vulgaris. The sequence continues at coordinate 29,658 of JAPKLY010000776.1, read as the reverse complement.
AACGGGTCCAAACCCGCCCCGTGACCCGTTTGACCGGTTTTTTACCCGGCCCGTACGGGGCGGGTTCGTGGCGGGTCCGGGTTTGAACCCGCCCCATTGCCATCCCTAGTATTTTAGTATAGATAAAACCAATGGATTATTATCATATCTCTTCCCTAAGATAATATTATCTTCCATTCATAAGATAATTAAATTTTAGTTTTGAGGTTTTTATTAATCTTGAACTTTTGTCTATTAAACGAAACATCAAATTAGATAAGATAATTTAATTTATCTTACCTTATCTAATGAACCAAATGAGCCCGTTATATAAAATATAATATATATTTTTATAAAGATAATTAAATGATTGTGTATATAGTGACACACATTTGATCTTGCAGTAACACACATTTACTCTAATTGTAACACACATTTGCAGTAACACACATTTACTCTAATTATAACATACATTTGCAGTAACACACATTTACTCTAATTATAACACACATTTGCAGTAACACACATTTACTCTAATTGTAACATACATTTGCAGTAACACATATTTACTCTAATTGTAATACACATTTACTCTAGATGTAACACATATTTGCAGTAACACAAATTTACTACAATTGTAACATAAATTTGCAGTAATACATATTTACTCTAATTTTAACACATATTTGTTCCTCAATTTGTGTTATTATATGAGCATATATGTGTAACTATAGGATAAAATGTATTTTTATTAAGAATAAATATGTGTTACACATACAATGTAACATATACATGTGTTACATTGCATGAAAATATTTATTTCTACAAAAATAAATGAATATGTGTAGAAAATAGCTTTTAATCTGGTTGTAACACACATTTTGCCTTAAAGTAACAAGCATTTGCCTAAATTGTAACATACCTGTGAGCGAAATCACAAGCTGCGCGAATTTTGGAAAAAAAAACTCAAATTCGACCCGACCTAGTTTAGACCCGCGAATTTTCAAAAATGGATATTTCTACGGATCTTAGATCCGTATCCGTAGAAATTTGTATATAAATTTTGTCTTTTTTATATATATTTATTATTATAAATTATTTTTATAATTGTTGATAAAAGAAATTAAACCAATGATTATAGAATAGTTAAGGCATAAGCATGTGGGGAAGGGGTTAAGCTCAGGTTGCTCACCCTCTTGCTCGCCCAGCCAGAGAGGACGAGGCAACAAGCCCACGTGGCCAAACTCAGGTTGCTCGCCCTCCTGCTCGCCACCTTGTTCGTCTAGCCAGAGAGGACGAGGCCACAAGCCCACGTGGCCAAGCCACGTTGCTCGCCGCCCTGCTCGCCCAAGAGGAGATGGCAAGACAACATGCCCATAAGATCAAGCCCTTGTTGCTCGCCCACTTGCTCGCCACTTTGCTCGACTGTTATGACCAAGTCCAAGGAAGAAAGACTTATGTAAGAGTTGCTCGCCGGGTTGCTCGCCCTTTTGCTCGGTCGATACCTTCCAAGAGAGTAGACCTAGAGATGACAAGAAACCTGTGAGGAGTATACTGGTCGGTTAGGTTAGAATTAGTGGGGCAAGTAGCTCAAATAGTGACAAGTGGAGGACACTTATCACAATCAGAGGCCAAGTGGCTTAAAAACGTGCCACCTCACCCTTGCAAGGGTATAAATAGGGAAAAGACCCCATTTTGTAAAGGATCTGATCCTTAGAAATACAAACAACATTATTAAAATTCTCTTCTATAATTTCTCTCGATATTTCGTACTCCCTCCGTCCACGATAAATGGTCCACGTTGCCTTAAACGGCCGTCCACAATAAATGGTCTACTTACCTAAAATGGAAAACTTACAATCATTATTTTCATTTTTTATATACATATACTCACTTTTACCCATCACATCAAGTACTTTTTTAATAATTAAATACTTTTTTATACTAATACACTCACTTTTACACATCAACATCAATTTTTCTTAATAACCGTGAATTGTCAAGGTGGTCCAATTTTTGTGGACGGAGGGAGTATAATCTATATATATATCATCCTATATAATTATTGTTTGAGTAATCCTTTTAGATTAATTAGCCACATAATTGTTCACTTTGAGAAGATTGCTCAACAATTTGGCGCTAGAAGGAGGGTCGAACCTCCGTCAGTTGAAGAATTGAGGCCATTTCATCAAATTTTCAAGAACAATTTCCAGAATTCTGCAAGTTGTGTGAAGAACAAAAGGAATATCTTCAAGAGCAAAAGTGTTTGAAAAAGATTGTGATCTTCAAGAACACATGGCTAGAAAAGAATATCCTTAAAGACTTGTTCCCAACACACAATCTTATTAAAGATGATTAGACATACATACGAGGTTTCTCATGACGAATCGCGTACCACATCGATGAGTCAGAGGTGGAAGGGAAAGAAGCATTTGGGGCACCAACAAACCGGACTAGCCCGAGTCCCGGTATTGCCAACGGCCTCGATCGAACTACAAATTGAAGCCACCTTGGAGTCCATGGTCAAGACCCCAGAAGATATTGAGACGGCGATGACCATGTTGAAGCAAATGCAAAGGCAACACACGATGGTGACTCGTCCGCCAATGATCCAAGCAGCCCTTACGGAGACAAGGTGTGACACAAGGACGAGTTATCATGCACAAGAAGCAGAAGCCAGTAGCGGACGGGCGCCCCCGGAGAATTCGAAAGGAAAGCAAAAGATGTGCGATCGCCTAGGACCACAGCCTAGGTGACCAGAGGGCTGAGCAGGTGGGCGACCAGCCGAGCAACATGGGCATCAAGAAGGGTCCCAAGGAGATAGGCACAATGAACCAAGCCATCACTCAGAAGGGGGTAAGTCCGGATACTCACAACATCAGAAACCATGTGAGTCAGGGGCGAGACACCTGTGTAGGCCTGTCCAAGATCGATTAAGGAGAAGGGCATCCGAAAGGTTAGGCCCAAATGCGGCAAGTACTCTCCAACGACCACAAAGGGAGGTCGCCCGAAGTGAGGGACTGCTGGGGGCAGCATGCCAATATGCGGAGCACCCAGAACAGCCTCGAGGAGGGGGATCGTCCCGAGGATCGTCACTTGTGGAAATAGAGAAGCTAAAGAAAGCAGTGGAGGACCTACATGAACAGATGGCCAGCAAAGAGAAAGTTAAAATATACACTTCCCTCCCAACATCACCATTGTCCACGACCATCCTCACGGCTTAGATATAGAAGAAGATACAGTTTCCATCACTGGTACTGTACGAGGGTGAGTCCGACCCCAAGGTGCATATATCTAAGTATGCAGATTATATGATCTCGATGGGGGCCTCGGACGCGACGCAGTGCAGAAACTTCCCCTTGACCCTGGGGGACCGTGCCCATAGATATTTCTCAGCATTGGCACCCGGATCAATTCAATCATTTGGTCAGTTGACTCGAGAATTCTTGTCCCATTTCTCAGGGTTCGGGACATACCTGACGCAAAAGCACCGAATGGCCAACATCTCACAAGGAGCGGAGGAGACTGACCAGCAATATCTTGAAAGGTTTGATAAGATCCTCTTAGAAGGTGAATTAGTCAGTGAGGACACCAAGATAGTTGCAGTCATGGCGGGACTGCGTAAAGGAACGGACCTATGGAAAGAGATGCATCTATCTTGTCCTAGTACATACGCAGAGTTCCGCCATAAAGCTAGTGTATATGTGGCAATGCAAGAGGCCATGCAAAAAGAGTTGGGCACTGAGGTAGACAGGAAGAAGAATGGCAAGAAACCCGGTGGTAGTGGTTACAAAGCTATTTGCCAGAATCGTGTATGATTTCCACGCAAGTGAACGTGGTCGTTGTTGTAGCGGCAAGTTAACCAAGTTAAATATTGAACACAGGAAAACAATGCGATATCAAGCAAGTATTGAGTGTCTACAAAGGTGGATAACTAGGAAAGCAAGAAAACAATCATGTTTCTATCAACTAAATCAACAACAAATAGTAAATCCTAACTATCACCTCAAAGAAGTGAGCAAGTGTGAAGTGTACATGGAAGTAATCCTACTATGGCTCCTTTAGTGTCCTATCCATCCTAGAATGGAAAAGTTCTCTTGGTGTCTTAGTCAAGCCAACTAGTGTCTAGATCTCTCTACAACATAAGGTAAGACTTGTTGGTCCCAAAGGCAGGTTTTAGGGAAGAATACACTTGAACAAGTCTAGAAGGGGGGGGGGGTTGAATAGACTTGTAAGGATTCAAAAACCTTTTTCAATTTTACTGGTTTATTCAGAAAATCAGCAGACTACTTGAGGTAGTCTGAATTTTGAGAATAGTGCGCTGTGTATAGTGCGGAAACGTTTTAATGAAAATCGGTTTTTAGGTGATGTGCACAGATAAGAACAGAAAGAAATACGAAGAGACACAGGGGTTTATAGTGGTTCGGACCAACTGTCCTACATCCACTCTCCTCAATCCAATTTGGACTTAAGGGGCTCTCCACTAACTCACTTACTCACTTACTTACACAGTTTTGAGAGTACTACTCTCTTTACAACTTGTCAATGCTATAATTGCAATTGACTTCTCACAGCTTCTACAAAGCTTTTACAAAGGATAAGTATAGATGGTGTTTTTTAGCGTAAGTGATAAAACTGACAGAGTATTGGCTAGCTTAATGTGCGTGTGAATCCTATAAAAAATTATCACTATTACTCTAATTTATAGGATCAAATAACTAGCCGTTGGGATGGACTAGAAATCTAAGATCCTATAATCTCGTATTCCATCAATCATTGTGATTGATTGATTTTCCTTCTTAATTCCCGTCAGTCTTCGCGATCTTCAATCAATCAAGTTTGTCCCCTTGATTGATTGATCTTCTATACTGGGAATCTTCCTTTTATGTCGCAAGTCAACCCTTAAGATTGATTCCGAAGAATCTGGGCTGAGCACAAAACCTCAGCTGATCTGTCTCCTCAGCTGGTGTATTAGTATGCTGATACTTGGACCTCAGCTGATGTGCAAGTCTGCTGGTGTGCACCTCAGCTGGTCTTTTTGACTTCGTCTGAATAAGTCTTTTATCCATGGTCCTTGTCTTGTCTGCGACGTGCTCTCAGCTGATCAGTTAATCTTCTGATATCAGCTGATCTGCTCTTCAGCTATCGGCTGATGTTAACTTCTCTGATGATCTGCTCTCGATGATCCAGTGTCAGCTGCTTAAATCTTCTGTCTTCTAAAATCGGCTAAGTCTACAAGGTCTCAGCTGGTCTTCTCTTCTATGATAGCTTCGGATCTTCTAGGCAGCAAGGTAGGTTCCCCCTCACTCGAACCTATCTAATCCTAACTACTCATCAGCTGACTAACATGTTCAGCTGGTCCTATTACAAGCTGATTTGTTTTATATCATCAAAACATCTAACACAGATATCCTAACAAGACTCCATTAGGTGTCTAGATCTCTCTACAACTCCTAACACTCCAATTAAGAGGTCTTAGGCTAATATGCAATTCTCATTGGTCATACAAGCCAAATATCAAACACTTGGTATGCATAAAGTTCTTATAGCTCAATTCACATTTCATTGCTAAAACATAGAAGCCATACAATCCAATTAAACATCCCAAGCATTCATACAAGTCATTAATAAGGGAACTAATTCAACAAGAGACTAAATTCACCATAGTATTCATACAACCATGTAACAAGGATATTAGCCCATGGCTAATTGGAATTGGAAATCAACAATTAACATTCTAAACATCATGATTAAGAATTATAACAAGAGAGTTAAAGGAAATCTTACCATAAGTGGATGAATAGAAATAAAGCAACAAACCTCCAAATGCTAAGTCTTGATCCGAAGCTCAAAATACAAAAATGAACTGCGAGAATAAATCTCTAATTACTATGAGTATGTAGGAATAAACGGATCTAAAATTCGACGGACGGATCAAAAGTTATGGACGAAAGAAGATTGAATCTAACTAAGAACCTACTAAGTAACTACCTAATTCTCTCTCTAAACTAATCTAAGAACTTGGAATAATGAATATGATTGAGAATCTGATCCTTGAAGTATTTATAGTGCCCACAATGTTTAGTCCAAAGTGCCCTTCATTAATCACGCGAAAATACAAAAATAGCCCTGAAAATTTGGATTTTCTAACTGGGTGCCGACCACAGGCATAAGGGTTGCCGACCGTGATCGGCAGCTTGATCGAGCGAGGTGCATTCCTGCCGATCACCAACATGCAACCTGCCGACCAATCTTCTCGCGCGGCCGCGCACGCGAAGGCTGCCGATCCAGGGATAAGGTCGCGCGTAGGCTGCCGAGCACAAGTATATGTGCTGCCGATCAATACACTTAGTGTCGGTCGATGCGCGACTTCCTCGTTTTTGTCATATCTTGAGTTCTAGGACTCCGATTGACTAGATTCTTTTTGCGTTGCGACCCTCTATTCAAGCTCTTCAACTTGGAATAAATTGCACCAATTGGTTAAACTCCAGAATTTTGGAATTTTTCCAAACTTGCTCGTTTTTTGCCGGTTTTGCTCGTTTTCACTATAAAACATAATTTTCTAGCCAAAAAGGGTTAAATACACAAAGTATATCATTTTAGGGTCAAATATGAACATAAGCACATCAAAAAAATATAGAAATGGATGCAAAAAGATGCAATTATGACCTTAATCAAAAGCCCCCAAAAATCTTAAGGCATTTGGGGATACAACTGAGTAAAAAGAAAAGCTCAATCAGGTGTTGACCACCACAATCGACCATGTGTTCACAGCTGTGAAGGACCAATGCATGCTCGCAGCTCCCCGAAGGATCCGGCAAGATAGAAGCTTTGAACCCAAATAAGTATTGTGCTTATCATCAAAGTATAGGGCATTTTACCAGTGAGTGCCATGATCTCCTAAAACAGTTATGGAAGTTCTATGAGGATGGGAAACTCACAGAGTTTGTTAAAAAAGCTCCCAGAAAGAGACAACGGCAGCCAAGGTAGGGGGGTTCGGATGAAGAAGACAGTGATGAAGCAGAAAGAGCACCAAACAGACAGGTACAAAGAGGTCCACCAGCGATACCAACACATCAGGAGCCCAATCGTGAGATCCTAGTGCTCGAAGAGATAGGTTCGGCTGGAGGAATGGTTGATGGTCGCCCAGCATCTAAAAGACAAAAGAAAGCAGAAATACGGGCAGTCAACCAGGTACAGGAAACTGGCTTGGGAACAAAAACACCGGGAAAGCCAACAGCGGACTTGGTCTTTTCACAAGAGGACCTAGAAGGGATCCTTACACCACACAATGACTCACTGATCATTAGTGTAAACGTCATGAACACAAGAGTACATCGACTGCTAGTGGATACGGGAGAGTACACGAACATCCTTTTCAAGAAGACACTAGATCAGTTAGGAGATTATGAATCCTACATAGAGGATTGTAATCATAAAATAGTGGGATTCAGAGAAGCTGTGACCGTCCCACATGGTGTAATTCATCTGTCAGTCGAACTTGTAGTGCTTGAGGACCCAGAAAGGAGGATGACGAGGTTGTTAGATTTTTTAGTCGTAGATCAACCATCCACCTATAATGGGTTCCTCGGTCGACCTTTTATTTCTGAATTCAAAGCTGCATGTTCCACTTACTATTATTGTATCAAATTTCCAACTTTAAAAGGTGCAGGAACAGTCAAAGGGGACCAGAAAAAGGCACGAGAGTGTTTGCTAACCCTAAAGAGGCCTGTCACTCAAGTGTTAGTCTATGAAGAAGCGGCTCCGCAATATTCCCTGGACGAGCCTAGCATCTTGGATGCTATCTCCATCGATACGAAGATGATGAAAGTTGATGAAACACAGGAAGAGATGGAGGTAGCCGATACACCTCAACAAAGTCAACCGCACGGAGAGCAAATGAAGAATTAGACGAGGGTACAAGATAACGCTCCGATAACCATGACAGAGGTAGATGACGATGTGGAGTTGACACCAGAAGGCCACTCAGACGAACAGGAGGACATCGAACCCCGACTAGGATATGAGCCTATCCAGATGGAAGCCGACATGGATATGGAAGGACCCATCGAGGACCCACGATGGAAAGGCAAGAAGCGACATGCCACACCAGTCGAAGAGTTGAGGCCCATATAGGTAGATCCCAATAAAAATGACTTAGAACTTTTTATTGGGTCTGAGCTATAAGAGCCCTACAGAAGTAAAATGGAGGAGTTCTTACTTACCAACCTTGATGTGTTCGCGTGGTCACATGAGGACATGACGGGGATACCGGTAGAACATGCGTGTCATCGCCTCAATATTGATCCCACAAAAAAACCAGTCCATCATAAAAGGGGGAAGTATGGACCCGAGAAGTATGAAGCACTAACAGGGGAAGTGAAGAAGCTATTGGATAACAAGCTTATACAAGAGGCGTTATGCCCACAGTGGGTGGCGAACCCTGTCCTTGTCAAAAAACCAAACGGAACGTGGAGGCTGTGCATAGACTTCACGGATCTCAATGCCGCGTGTCCGAAGGATAACTTCTCATTACCTCACATCGACCAATTGGTAGACAACATGACGGGACATGAATTGATGACATTCATGGACGCCTTTGAGGGGTACCACCAGATTGCAATGCATCCCGAGGACCAAGAACATACAGCTTTCTACACAAACAAAAACTTGTTTTGTTGGAAAAGGATGCCCTTCGGGTTAATCAATGCCGGCGTAACATATCAAAGGCTAGTTAACAAGATGTTCGACCAGCATATTGGTGACACGATGGAAGTCTATGTTGATGACATCGTGGTGAAAAGTCTTTAGAAAAGAAGACCACTTGGAGCACCTCAAGCAAGCATTCGATATCATGAGAACATAAAACATGAAGTTGAATCCGAAGAAAAGTAGCTTTGGGTGCAGTCAGGAAAGTTCTTGGGACACTTGGTAAGTCAACGAGGGATAGAAGTTAACCCCACACAGGTCAAGTGTATTCTAGAGATGGGACCACCAAAGGATGTGTCGGTTGTTCAACAACTCACGGGGTGTCTTGCGACGTTAAACAGGTTCATATCCAGATCGGGGGATAAGAATAGTGCATTCTTTGAGTCCATCAAAGGCAAGGGCATATGTAAATGTTAGGGTTATACTAGAAAGTATGCTTTTACTTTGTATAACTAAACTGAATCTTTGAGCTTTATCTGAAATAAATCTTTTATCATTGTGCTTTAAATAATATGAATGTTATTAATTTATTGCAACCCGTTCAAATATAATAGTACAAGTTACACTATAGATAAATGTGGTGATCCCCGGATAACTCACAGCAAGATCACATTATCAGTTTCTTGTAACAAGTACTAAATTCACAACCTAGATGGGATTTGAACACCCCATTGGTAAACGGTTGATGTGTAGATCCTAGATTGGCTTATCTTGACCAAGGGATTGCACTAGTGCATGATGAGGCATTGAAGAGGACCTACAGAGAGGTAATTCTTCCGTATTGATTTATGGGATGAATAATTAGACCTCAGTGGTCGTTTATTTCTAAACCTTTGTCCCTTAAATAGGACTGTGTGTGATCCGTGCATGGCACTTTATTTTGTTATGGGAAGAGAGTCAATAAGACTCAATACCTCGCATCTTGGGTGACGCTATTGAGAACATGACAGTTGCTAAGATTTAATACAGAGGAACGTGTGCTTGGAGAGTCTTGCATGATTAGTCCCCTTGGTGGGCTCTAAACGTTCGTCATACTAAATCTTGCAAGTGGAATTTGTTTCTGGTATGATAATAAAGAAGAGTTGTCCTTACTCCAAGGATAAGATGTTAAATTAATTAAAGCGTTCAGTGGCTTGATTAATTAACGGACAAGAGAATCTTAAACATGGGAAATAATGACCGGGAGCCATATGATTGTAATATGGGTTAAGATGGATAGTGCAACATTAATCCTATAGTGGAGTGAGATTAATATTAATGGGTTGAATGACATTGGGCTCAATGTTAGAATTCAATGCCCATTAGGAGGTCCAATCTTAATTCTCCTAAAGGCCCCTCAAGTAGCCCAATTAAATGTCCAACAATTGACAAGGTGATTAAAATAAAAGAAATATTTTGGGCCCATTTAGATGAAATTTTTTAAAATTATTATTATTTTTTAATGAGAGATTTTATGGAAAATAGATATGTATCTTGAATACAAGAATATCTAATAAAATCAAGATCTCATTAAATTAAATATAATGTGTATTTTTTTGAAAAATATTATACTTTTAATTCATGAGAGATTTTATGAAAAGTAGATATGTATCTTGAATACAAGAATATCTAATAAAATCAAAATCTCATTAAATTAATAGTGTAATTTTCGAATATCATGAAGAAAAGAAATATAAAAAATTGAATATTTAGTATTCAAGATTATCAAGATTAGAATATTTGATATTCATGATAATCAAGATTTGAAATATTAGATATTCAAGATATTCAAGATCTTGTATTCTCATTATAAATATGAGATGATACAAGACTTCATGATCATTATAATTGATCTGCAATTTTTGAAAATTGTAGAGATATATATAGGGCACCAAAATTATTTTCTTTCCTTGTGTTGAAATTATTCGTGTGGCCTCCCATCGGGTGCACGAATGAGGACAAGAGAATACTTGAGAAGGTTTATTGGGTTAATCAAGTTGAGGGTCTCAAGAAGGACGCCTTTGATCTCAACCACCATTGCTGACAATACCATTCAAGTAAAGGATCTCAACAAGGGCGCCTTTTGTCTCAGAAAGTGCCTTTCACCAAGAGAACAAATGACGTCTTTTGTCTCAGAAACTGTCTTTTCTCCAAGAGGTATAATTCACTAAATCCCTTAGTTCCGCATGTTTAGGGCTTTACGTGATATTTTTTGTTCATATGTTTTGCATGCAAAGTCTGTTGTTGGGTATACAATTATTTGATTTAATTATGTTTAAATCATGATATTAATTGTAGGCTTAAATTTGTATTTAGCGTAAATCCCGAATAGATCCGCGTTTAATTCCCCAACAGTAAAAGAACCGGGAAAAGTAATTATATATGGACCGATGATTGCCAGAGGGCGTTTGAAGATATAAAGAAATATCTAAGCAATCCTCAGATTCTCTCAAAGCCCGAACCAGGAGAAAAATTATACTTATACCTGGGGGCATCGGAAGTAGCCATAGGCTTAGCCTTAGTACGTGCGGAAGGCAAGATACACCTACCAATATACTATGTCAGCCAGGTGTTGCATGAAGCCGAGCTACGTTACTCCCCAGTGGAGAAGCTAGCATATGCGCTGGGGATGAGTGTGCGAAAGCTATGGCCTTACTTTTTCGATCACCAAGTGAAAGTTTTAACAACCTTTCCCTTACGGCAGATCCTGCACAGACCAGATATTGTCGGGCGATTACTATCATCATACAAGAAATGTAAAGAGATTACCTATTACAATGAGAATTGAAAAGATACAAGTTACCTCTAAAATGCTATCTAACAATCCGGCAATGGAAATTGAAATTCAATCGGTAGAAACGTAGCTCTAGTCGAGACGAGAATGCAGGAATAAACGGATCGACGATCAAAGCGGTAGATCAAAAGTTATCGACGAAATCGTAAGAAGAATTCTTATAAACCCAACTAGTAACTACCTCTCTCGCTAATCTAATCTAAGAACTTTGAATTATGACTTGAAACTAAACTAGATTGCTTTGAGAATCTGATCCTTGGAGTATTTATAGTGCCCACAATGCTTGGTCCAAAATGCCCTTCATCAAGCGCGCGAAAAGACAAAACAGCCCTCGAAATTGGGCCTGCCCGAACCTCCGCACGAGTGCACCATAGTGGCCGCACGAGTCCGGTTCATGCGGTCACTCGCTCAGCCCTTCACCGCCCGAACCAGGGCTCCATTGCACGAATCAGGGCTTGTGGTCGCACGAGCCCAGGCTTGGTTGCGCACGAGCCCGGCTTCGACTCGTCCGATCGATCCTCGACTTCCTCGTTTTGTTCATATCTTGAGTTCTAGAGCTCCGATTGACTCGATTCTTTTTCCGTTGCGACCCTCTCTTTGAACTCTTCGATATGGTATATCATTTTCCTCCATTGGATCAACTCACAATTTCTGGACTTTTACAAACTTACTCGTCTCTTGCCAATTTTGCTCATTTTCACTACAAAACACAACTTTCTAGCCAAAAAGGGTTAAATGCACAAAGTATAGCATTTTAGGGTCAAATATGAACATAAGCACATCAAAACCATATAGAAATGGATGCAAAAACATGCAATTATGACCCTAATCAGCAGGCTCAGGCAGATTTCATAGTAGAGCTAACCTACCCTCAAGATCCGACGAGGGGACGTATATACCCATGACACCTCTATGTAGACGGCTCCGCAACAAGTTCCGCAGCAGGTGCAGGTGTAGTCTTGGTTAGTCCCGACAAATAGGTGTTCACCTCAGCGATAAGGTTCGACTTCCTAGCCACCAACAACGAAGCCGAGTATGAGGTACTTATTGCGGGATTGAGACTATCATTAGCTGTGGGGCTACCAAACTTCATATTTACGGAGATTCGCAATTAATAATTTCTCAAGTCCTAGGTGAATACGAAGCAAAGGATCGACAAATGATTATCTACCAAAGGATATTGGCAAATCTGATATCCAAGTTCGAACAGGTGTATATTGAGTAAATCCCTCGACTAGAGAATACACAAGCTGACGCACTAGCACGGTTGGCCACAAGTACCAGAGAAGCAAGTATCACGGAGGTTATGGTAACAAAAATAATAAAGTCCTTCAACATTTGATTATATCAATCAAGTGTTGAAGAGGGGGCAACAACTTGTGAACAACCAACAAATGATTACCGATTGGCGAACACCCATCAGTAAATACTTGGCCAATGGAGAACAGCCAGAAGATCCATGGGAAGCACGACAAGTTGTAAAACAAGCTGCCAGATACACAATGATTGAGGGACAGCTGTACAAAAGAGGAATCTCGCTTCCATTACTCAAATGTCTCTCCCCGGAAGAAGGGCAGAAAGTGTTGGAAGAAATTCACGAAGGAATATGTGGAGGCCACGCCGGGGGGCAAGCCTTAGCTTATAAAACTATTAGGCAAGGATATTATTGGCCAACACTATGGAAGGATGCCATCAAATATGCTAAAAGATGTTTGAAATGTCAGCAATTCACTCCGAACATCCATACCCCGGCGCAAGAATTAAAATTGGTATATAGTCCACAGCCATTTGCTAAATGGGGTATTTACTTGATCGGCCCATTCCCTCCCGGAAAAGGTGGTGTAAAATTCATAGTGGTGGCCGTGGACTACTACACTAAGTGGGCCAAAGCTGAAGCCTTGACGACGATAACCCAAGAAAAAATGATAAGTTTCATTTGGAAGAACTTAATATGCAGATTTGGGTTACCACAGTCAATCGTTACAGACAACGGAAGGCTGTTTAATGGAAGTATTTTGAGGGACTTCTGCGCTTCATGGAATATCAAGAAATATTATTCCACCCCATATCATCCTCAGTCGAATGGACAGGTCGAAGCTGTAAATAAAATTTTGAAGCACATCTTGAAGATCCATTTGGAAGAAAGAAAGGGTAGTTAGGCTGATGAGTTGCCATAAATGCTATGGACCAACAGGACATCCTAAAGAACAAGTACAGGGGAGACACCATTCACTATGACCTTCGGAGTTGAAGCAGTCATCCCGGTAAAGGTTCAACATCAAACATGGAGGATAGTCAGATATGATGAAGAGGCGGATGAGAATGACATGGCGGTAGAAAAAGACTTGATCGAAGACATGAACTTCGGTAGAATTAAGAAATGCCATCTACAAACAACGAGCAGAAAAATATTACAACTCGCAAGTCAATAATAGGAAATTCAGAGTTGGTGATCTGGTTATGAGGAGGATATTAGCAGTCCCTTCAGGAATATTTGGTCCAAGATGGGAAGGCCCCTACAAGGTGACAAAGAGTTGGCCAAATGGGACGTATGACTTGGAAAACATGCAAGGCAACCCCTCATCATACACTTGAAATGCTGCACACCTCAAGAAGTTATACCAATAAAAAGTTGTAAAATTTCTTTAAAACCTTGCTCGCCCAACATATATAGGGGAGGTAGTGAGACTAACCCTACGAATGCACTAACTAAGGGGAGTCCCTACCAATCAATAAACCTACATCGAAAAGATGAAAAATCAAGAAAATGTGTAAATTCGCAATTCCGCAAAAGGAAAAGTAAGACGAATCAAATGAAACACCATGAACAAAATGAGCAATATTAACTTAAAGACATAAACATCGACAAAAGTAAAATGTTAGTGAAATCTATGAAAAGGAAGCTGCATATTCATTAATGATAAAGAAAGTTCGAGTACTTATGGGGCGCCTTCAAGGGCGAAGAAGCAAAAATAAAAAATAACAAAAAGACAAAAGAGAGCACCCTACTGCCCGCCAGCTTGATCGCCAGCTTGCTTGCCCGACTGAGCACTCGCCTGTTCACCCGATTGACCAACTTGGTCGCTGGCCTGCTAGCCGTCACTCGAAGGAGAGAGACCTGGGAGGACCTCAAAAGGAGATAGACCCTCAGTGTCTATCATAGCGTCATCCTGAGCGTCGATCTATAAAGATGGATACTTTCCACCAACAATTCTAACACCTGATGACACAGCACTTAAGTCGACGCCCATTTCCTCAAGGTCCCCTATGTCGACAACCAAACCATCCTTCGGAGGACGGCCGGTGAGAAACTCGGTAAATTCCTTCTTCAAGGCCTCCCAAGGGCCTTCGTTCTCACCAACGGCATGGTGATAGGCGCGGAGGTTCTCGGCGAAGGCATAAACAAAACCGAAGTCAGAAGACTCAGCCCGAATGTCAGCAACAGCAGTAGCGGTATAGAAATCAACATGCTCGGCCTTGTGCTCGGTTAGCTGAGTTCGAGTAGCCTGGAGTTCCTTCTCTACCTCTGCAACCTTCTCCTAGGCTACTCGACCCTCCTTCAATTGTGCCCGCATACTGACTAGCTTGGCACGAAGGCCGTCGGCCTCAACCTTGGCCCTCTCAGCACTTGCAATTGCAGACTGTTCGGCATCCAGTGAGGCTTTTGCCTTGGCCTCAAGAGTCGCGACCTTCTTCTTCACCTCTTCTCGCTCCTTCCTCACTGACTCGTTCAGTAGAGCGTAAGACTTCTCCAAGGTCAGCACTTGTTCCATAGCACGTTGAGCCGTGATGAGGGCACCACCTGAATGGTGCATAACCATGCCGAGGTTATCCATCACTGACTGGTGTTGCATGATAACATCTTGGGGTTGAGTCCAGTGACGGGCGGCGGACTCAACGACTCTCCTGACGGGACCCTGGAGTTTGTTCAAAGACTTGGGAGGTCGTACAAGTGCAAATAGCTGCACAGCCTCGTGTTCGACGCGCGAGCTATCACCTTGCTGCAAGCGGTGTCCACCGCTAGGAGAGTCGCTAGGGGCTTGTCGGTCCTTAGCACGACGAGCTCGGGGAGGAGGAGCAGTCCGGGTGCTCGCCCCGGTGCTCGCACCTTCCTCGCCTGGGAAGCCTTCTGGGTGGCTAACACCACGGATGGGGGTCCCTCTTGGTTCGTGCCATTCTAACCCTTTGGTTTAAAGCTTGGAAGGACGGTGGTATAACAATAGTAACCTCCGAGACTACAAACACCAAGAAACAAGAAAAGAGTTAAAAAATTTCTTCAAATTAATAATCAAAGTTCCAAATCTACAATTTTCGAACCTGCCGGGCGAGCAACTTGGGCTCGCAATTGGTGAGGAGTTGTGATCAACCCCGAGGCAATGCGACAGCTAGGGTTGTTCAGATACTCAAACAAATTATCCCTCTTGTTTCGATGACACACAAGGATGCAGGTAAATTTAAACTCCTCGGATATGCTCGTCTTCTTCCAACGTTGAGGGGTTAGGCCTGCAACAAAGAGTGAAAAGACATTAGACATAATAACAAATACTTTGTCAATATACAAACAAGTCCTACGCTGCAACTCGCCAAACTCTGTGGGAGACATGATGCGCCCACCAAGCCGTTCCTTATTGTTCGGAGCTCGCCAATCTCTGCCAATAAATAGAACTGCTCCTTCCAGTCTTTCACCTTGTTGGGCAGATCCTCGAGGATCCTCATGTCACTTCTCGCCTTGAGATAGTAATAACACTGACCTTCCTCGGAACACTTACTGAGACACAGTGCATAGTTCACCTTATTGGGAGTTAAACGATCCTTATACTTCTCCAACGCAAACACCGTGAAGAGAGACAACAAGTACGTCCAAGCGTTGGGTGTAAGATGCGTGATTGCCAAACCAGTAGTCTCCAGGAGCCGTCCGATGAAAGGATGTAGGGGCAACGTCACTCTTGTGGCTAGTGTGTGCATGTTGATTGCTGTCAGATCCTCTGGGGGGCAATCGACTCTTTCATTCTTTTCAGGAGCGTACATTGTCACATCACAGGGAATGTGAAACTCTCTCCTAATATCGTCAAGATCATCTTCATCAATGACACTCTCCACGGTGCTTGCTTTGAAATTTGTCGATCCGTGACAGTCCCGGTATTGCTTAGGAGGAACGGGGAAGTTAGCGGCATATCGTTCGTAATATGCCCTCCAATCAAACTCGTGCACGACACCCTCGGGAATAGACTTCAGCACCATATGTGGTTGCGGGAAGCTCAAGGACTCAAGCCAATCAACGATTGAGTCTTCATCCTCCTCACTGCTTGAAGACACCTCAACGGGGTCTTGGTCGATGTCCTCCGGGCGAGCAGCGAGTTGCTCGACCGCTTACTCACCCGATTGCTCGGCTCCCTCCTCTTGTAAGCGAGTAACTACTACGACCTTGGGATCGGAATCTACCAGATGCACCGATGAAAGTCCGGTAATCGGACCACCCTCCTCCGCCGATCGCTTGCCCAGATTCCAGTGAGAAATAGTACGACTTCAAGACAAAGACATTGATAAATAGGAAGGAAAAAGAAGGTTTGCCCGAGTAATGTGCTAACTATCAATTGGTAACTTCGCTTCCTAGATTCCGATTGAATATGTCCGAAGAAAATCCGGCGAACAACAACAGAAATAATAGAATAAGGGGGAAGGAGTATAATACCAAGAGAAATGAAAAGCAAAATAAAAGAAAGAGAAATTACCTTTAATTAAGATCTCTAAATCGCCACGTGAAACGGGAAGGAAATGGAAAATCACCGAAAAAACTCAAGAAGAAATGGGCCACCGGAAATTACAGAAAAAGAAATGCGAAGAAGAAGATAGAAAATGAAAAAGGAATGCTATTTATACATTAAGGATAAAAGAGGGAAAAAGATGAAATCCTGGGAACTATTTTGCAAAATATTTGAAAGTTTTAATAAGCGCGCCTTTACGTGTGACTGATTGGCACACTGAACGAGGAGACGCCTCATTTTCCAAAACACCGCCTGAGTTTTAAAACACGAAGACGAGCAGAAGACCGAGCATTAAGGGCGAGCATAGAGGTCGAGCACCAAGTTGCTCACCGCGATGCTCGCCCAGCTGTTCGCCATTTCATGAAAGTATTTTGTTAAAAACTGCTCGCCTACTTGCTCGCCTATTCAATTAGGTATCGGGACTATGGTTCCAGCATATCCTTTGATATAGGAGATCAAATCAAAGCATATACTGAGGGGCAAATGTTGATAAAAGAAATTAAATCAATGATTATAGAATAGTTAAGGCATAAGCATGTGGGGAAGGTTTTAAGCTCAGGTTGCTCGCCCTCTTGCTCACCACCTTGCTCGCCTAGCCAAAGAGGACGAGGAAACAAGCCCATGAGGCCAAACTCAGGTTGCTCGCCCTCCTGCTCGCGTAGCCAGAGAGGACGAGGCAACAAGCCCACGTGGCCAAACTCAGGTTGCTCGCCCTCCTGCACGCCACCTTGTTCGTTTAGCCAGAGAGGACGAGGCAACAAGCCCACGTGGCCAAGCCATGTTGCTCGCCGCCCTGCTCGCCCAAGAGGAGATGGGAAGACAACATGCCCATAAGGTCAAGCCCTTGTTTCTCGCCCACTTGCTCGCCACTTCGCTCGACTGTTATGACCAAGTCCAAGGAAGAAAGACTTATGCAAGAGTTGCTCGCCGGGTTGCTCGCCCTTTTGCTCGGCCGATAGTTTCTGATTAGGATCATAATTGCATATTTTTGTATTCATTTCTATATGCTTTTGGTGTGCTTATGTTCATATTTGACCCTAATATGGTATATATTGTGCTATTAACCCTTTTTGGCTAGAAAGTTTTGTTTATAGATAAAAACGAGCAAAATGGGGAAGAAACGAGCAAGATCGAGAAAAGTCCGGAAATCTGGAGTTTGGCCAAGTGAAGAAATTAATATTCCATGTCGAAGAGCTTGAAGAGAGGGTCACAACGAAAGAAGAATCGAGTCAATCGGAGTCCTAGAACTCAAGATATGACGAAAACGAGGAGAGTCGAGCATGACCCGAGCTAAGGAGTGGGATCGGCAGGACGTCATCTTGGATCGGCAGCACGTCAACACGGATCGCGCGGATTTGTTCTAGATCGGCAGACGATGGCGCGGGCGACCTCGCGCATGATCGCGATCAACAGGAGCGCAGTTGTGGTTCGGCAGCTGGACGAAGAGCGCGAACTAGCTACCGATCACGATCGGCAGCCTTCCAGTTCACGATCGACACCAGTTTCGGAATTCCAAAATTTCAGGGCTATTTTCATATTTTTGCACGTTTTAATGAAGGGCATCTTAGTCAATAATCTAAGGGTACTATATATACTTTCATCTCAGATTTCCAAGGGAGACACTTAGAATTTTAGATTCACATACATCATCATATTCTCTCTCTAGATTAGGAGAAGTTATTGGAAGTTTCCAAATTGGTGTTCTTAGATTTCCACTTACGATTTATGTGATATCTTTTGATCTACCGTACGGATCGTTAATCCGTCTTCTCCAGCAAACTTTGTATATCTCCAGCTACATTCCTACCGATTGAATTTCAATTTGCATTGTTGGATTAATTTCTAGCTTATAAAGGTAAACTTGTATCTTTTCAATTCCCATTGTAATAGGTGATTTTTTGTATACTCTTTAGAATTCCTGCACAATTATGATGGTAGTTAATTCAATTTCCATTTTGTTTGCACAATTAGCCATGGGCTAATCTCTTATTGTGTTTGTGTATGATTCCTATGGAGTAGTGGGGTGTATATGTTGATGTTATAAGTGCATTGAGTTGTTGTATGATCAATTCTCTACTTTGATGGTTTGCAAGAATGCTTAATATGCTTAATTGATTATATGGGCCATTAGGATTTAGTCTCATACGAGAGTTGGGCTATTTTCCTAAATCTTCTTGTTATTATGCCATTGCATGTTAGGTGTTTGTTAAAATTCCTAAGATAATGAGAATTACCTTAGTGAATTAGAAAGACAATTAGAGACTGTTGGTCCCGAAACGAGTTAAATCAGTGTATGGGGGGGGAATACACTGATGTCAGATTTTTCTGAAAGACTCAGAAAAATGCTCTAACGCACTCAGTCAAGATTCCCTGAAGTACTCAGTATGCTGAAGGTCCACAGGGGCAGCAGGGACAGTTCAGTAACGAGTCAGAAAAACTGAGTGTGAGTAAGTGCTCGGAAGCTCAGTAGAGATAACAAACCTACTGACTGCTCGGAAGCGAGTCAGTTGGACTACTATCTCAGTGAGCCCTTAGATTCTACTCGTTTTAGTTTCTGAAAATGTTTTCTTTGAGTTGCTTAGTAAATTGGTGGTTAAGGCAGAGTGCACAGTATTCAGATTCAGGATGATTGATTCAGTCCTGAGGTTAAAACCAATGCAGTATGTTCAGTTTAATATGATGACAGTTATGATCCTGAACAGAACAGTAAATCAGCACACAGGGGACTTTTTAACGTGGTTCGGAGATAACCAACTCCTACGTCCACGACCTGATTTAACAGGAAGCTATCCTCAAAACCCTGAGGATAGGTACTTGGGTTTTACGTGCCAAGGGACACGAGTAGCCAACTTCCTCTCTTAAGAACTGACCCCTGGGCGTTTTACAAGTCCCAGTCCTTCTAACCAACCGATCTCACACCTTGAGTGGTTTGGTATTCTGGTTTCCAACTAAGATAGCTCTAGCAATACAAAATAATGCTAAATAATAGAGTTATCGATCTAAGCAAATACAGAGTGAATCCTACTACAACACTAGGGAAATTTAATTGCAGAGTGTTGTTTATGATATGCTTTGTGTTCTTGGATTCTTGAGAGTTTTCTCTTGGAAATTTCCCGTTAACCTTGAATGGGTGCAAGGTTCTCCATATTTATAGGCAAGATTCAAAATAGATCCGTTGGAGGAGATCAAATCAAATCTTTCCTATTTTAGGTAGATTGCAGGCTAGAAATACTGTTTGACCTACCCGCCATGCTTATTCTGGCAAGTTGTCACATCACCTGCAACTTTTTGAGACGCATTAAATGCCGCATTAAATGCTGCGCAGACTCCGTGCATGCGTGTCGAAAGATCATTGGCTCTCCGCTATAACGGCTAGTTGACCTTCAGACTTTTGTCCTTCCCCGTACATTCAATGCTCTGAGTCTCTTGTTAATAACTCAGTCTGAACGTGTGTCTTAATGGAGTCTTACTGACATTCTTTTTGTCTCTTGTCCCATAGCATAAATAACCTTTTGCTTTGGACTTACATGATTCAGGTGATCTGAACCACAGCCTGAGTCAGGACCTATGTGCATTCAGCACAGCCTGATAGGTTATTCAGCTCAGTATGTGTTACCTTTTTGCTTCGGACTTACAGTATTCAGGTGAACTGAACCAAGGCCTAAGTCAGGTCCTATGTGCATTCAGCACAGCCTGATAGGGGACACTTACTCTTCACTGACTGACTTCTATCCTGAGTATGCTTAGTGTACTCAGTAGAAACATCAGCCAATGGTACTTCAGGATTGACTTCAGGATGAATCGGCAGGCTTCGATCTTCAGCTTCAGAACAGACAATCTTCAGCGAGACTGACTGACTCCTTCAGGATGGTTTACACTTCAGACTTCAGTAAATTGGGTCGACTCCAATATTCTTCAGTCTTCAGCAAGGTCCTCCTGTACTGAATTACTAACCTAACTATCCTGAACTATTTTATCCTGAACAGCTATACTTAGGCAAATTCATCAGGGGTTTTGGGATCTAATCAAAATACTCAGATTGTCCCAACAATTTCCCCTTTTTTGATGATGCCAAAAGCCTTAAGCAAATTCCTATTCATCTATACAATCAACTGACTTAGTCAGTGAAAATAACTCAGTACCACCTGACAAACTAGGTACTTAGTCTATAAGATGAAAACAAGGAATGGGTTAGTACAGTTCTTGATAAGGATTCAGGAAAGTAAATTCAGGTGTCAACAAGAAGTTGTACTCAGGAAAAATAAATAACATCATTGATTGATAAGAAAATACAAGTATCCTGAAGCTATTACAAAATTCCTGAACAACTAGCTCCTGATCTAGTCTTCATCCTTATTCCAAGCAGTCAGTGGAATCTCGTACATCTCCAGTACTCGGTTCAGGACCTGCTTCATCCTGTTCCGATCAGCAACGGCCCCGGCAGCTCGTCCTACTCTGACGACTTCTTCAGAAATTGCTTTCCGGTCCAGCTGCTTAGAATTCCTAAAGAGTGGAGGAGGGTACTTGATGAATTCCGGAGGAGCGATCTCTACACCTTCAGTGTCAGCATGTCTGATGATTTTAGCCCAGAGATCAGGATGCTCCTGTGCCATCCAGTGATGGAGTATGACGTCTTTTCCTTCAGTCAGATCGTCCCATAACCCCACCACGTAGAATAAGTATGCCCACCTATTCCGGATCGGAATCCATACCTCCAGCATCTCAATCGGAATGAAGTCTTCAACAAACTTCAATGGAGGATGACTTTGATCTGGTCTGACCACAATCTTCCTCTGAGTCTTCATACAGATTTCTTCTTCTGGACCTGAGAAGTCAGATACTCATTGGACTCTTTTAGGAGCTGGATCTGACTGAGCAGCGAAATTTCTTTCATTTTTGCTATCTTTTCAGCTTCAGTCATCACCAATTTCTTCTGAGTGGTCAGCCCAGATGGCATTATTTGTTCCTCCATCTCCTTATATAACGGCTCAAGAGCCGGATCTTCAGAGGGTCTCAACTTCTTCGGATCTGAGCCTTCAGCAGTTTCGATGGCCGCTACGGATCTAGTCCTCTTTTTTTCCGCAGCCTTCAGTTCAAGGGGAAAGTTTTTCTTCTTAGCTTTACCAGTAGTGGCAATTTGCTTCTTCCCTTCTTCCCCCTTTTTGGCATCATCGTCATTAATACGTTTGACAACTTCATCCACTGACTCTGCCAAAAGATTGAACTGACTGTCCATCTCAGTCTGCTTCACCTGCAATTGCCCAATCTGCCCTGCCATTCCTCTCAGGCCGATACTGAGCTGATCAATGGCTGAATTGTGTGCAGCCTTCAGTAGACCCTCGAAGTTTTCCATCCTTGTGTCTAGGGCAGATGCAATTTTCTCCTTCTCCTGTGCAGACAACTCCCTCAGCAGGTCCTCCTTCAGTTCAGCTTTTAGCTTGACCAACTTCTCATCAACCAGTTGATCAACCTTTTCAGAGAGTTGTTGATCCAGAAAATTGGCAAGCTTAGTTTCCTGCTGAGTCTGCACATCTGAAACCATCTGATTACAGTTCTGAATAACATCCTTGGCTTGCTCTGAAATGACAGTGAGTTCTACATTGATTCCAGTCCGAGCTTCCCCAAGGTGATCAATTGCTGCATGCATATCAGTGGCCATATCATTCAGGTCACGGTCCAGTCTGTTCACTTTCTTGTTCAGCAATTCAGAATTTGAACTAACCCTACTAGATTTTCGCTCAACGAGGATGACTCTCCTGTGCAGATTGCCAAGAGCTCGTGAAGAATTCTGAAGATATAGTGCTTCGGGTGTAGTCCATTTGCCTCTGACTCGGACCATGCCTGGTGGACCCTCTCCTGAAGCCTCCGCAATCCCGGGTCCCAGGATTGCTTCATCGGCCGGTGCACTGACTCCCTCAGTGCCACCTTGCTGATCGTCATCAGCAATTATCACCACCTCCATTTCAGCTTCCTTCTCCTCTCCCCTCTCTTCAGCTTTCTGAGTCTCAGGCTCAGGATATGTTCTGCGGACTGTTCTGATAAAATCCACCATCTTGATCAGATGATGTAGAGAGTTTACATCAAAATGATCAAAGAGGGCGGCTTCTAAATCTGCAATGCAGTCCCATCCTCTGGACTCTCCTAGCTGGCTGAGCTTAGACCAAGTAGCATTTCTAATCATGGCAAAAGTGCAGAGTTGCACAACTGCCTCCTTCTGAGCCTCAGTGAGATCAGGGAATCTTCTCTCTACCATCTCAGTTGCCTCTCCCCTTGCAACTATCTCAAAATCTGAAAGAATATTCACATCGGGCGCAGGGAAAGGCCATGGTGTTTCAGCCTGAACTGATTCAGCAGCCTCTTGCTCAACTCCTCCTTCCTGAGCAGGCTCTACCTGACCCAAACTCTAATAAGTTTCAGCAATGTTAAGAATCAGTTGGCTGGGATCAGGGGATGCAACCTCCGGAACAGTTGTAATCGGAGCAATTTCAAGAACAGCCTGCGCCTGAGCTGGTTCCTTCTCCGGAGTTGCATGCAGAACAGCTGCAGCAGCTTGCTCTTCCATAAGCTTCTTCTCTCGCTCTTCCACGAGTTTCTTCTCTCGCTCTGCTGACCCTGAGTAGAGAAATTTCAGCTTTTGTTGCTTGGGTCTGGAGGGCTTAGATTTATCCTCCGCTGGCTTTGCTGTATCAGACTCGGAAGACTTGCCTGCCTGAGCCTGGACTCTTCCAGTCATGCTCGCCTGGGCCTTCTTCTTCTGAGTCCGAGGCCGTCTCCTTGTGCCAGCATCATCGAAATATGCTCTGAAGAGATGGATTTTCGCTGGAATCTCGAGTGATTGGGCCTGATCCACATCACCGAGATCCAGGGTCTCCAAGAGCATAGAGATCTTGGTGCCGAAGTGCATCTTGGCCTCAAAAGTCGCCTGCCCCTCTGGCGAGTACTTGATTTTGCTGGTCTCAGCCACCAGCATTTGGAGGAAGTAACCCTCCCAGTCAAAATTGTGCAGAGAGGCGTCGGAGATAGCCATCATCGTGTATAGCTTCGATCTGGAGATCTGCTCCAATCCTCCAGCGATCCCCATCACTCCCTGACTTGTCAGGTCGAAGAAGTGACGGTTTTCAGTCCTCAAGACTGATTTATTCAGGCCAGATTTCAGGACGACATCCCCATCGCACAGGGACTGGAGTAAATCCTTCTCATTCCCAAACCCATAATCCACTGGGCTTCATCCTGTATTGGGAAGATTAAAAACCTCCTTAATCTTCTCCCGGATGTTGAGAGTGACCCACCTCCTGATCATCTCCTCCTCACCATCCTTTCCCTTTTCGCAGGTGGTCAAGGGAATACAAGTTTCCCACTCCTGGGAGTCCTTGTTTTGCGCCATCTTCAGGTAGAAGGCAGCAATAAGTCGTGGGTGGAGCCTCTGTGGCTTTGCAGTAATGAACTGCAGAAGACCTGCATTATCAAAAAGTTCTCGTACAGGCAAAATATCGGGGTTATTGGAAGAAAAATCCCCATAGGGCTCATAATGTATTTCGTTCCTTAAATGGAAAAGATTCCAAAGAAGGTATCGGCAGAAGGTGAAGCCATGGAAAATTTGAAAGAATTGAAGAGAATCGGTTTTTTAGAGAAAGTAAGTTAAGAAAATATTGGGTGCATAAAAGTTTTAACAACACGATCTTCCCTTATTTATAGAAAAATTCAGTTTTAATCGGACGACTTAGAAAATAGTGGCCTATGAGATTCAATGAACAAGATTGAGCAGTGAAAAGCATTTGCCTCTTCGGTTTTTCAAAAGTAATTGGTCAAATTTTATCGAAAACTGTTCCCGCCCACAGTGCATTAAATGCACATTAGAGCATGTCCGTATTTAATTCAAATATATTGAATTAAATAATAACCGAATATTAAAATGAATGGCTGGGATCATTTGGCAAATTAAATTGATTTGACAATATAGCAAACAGTAAAAGGATAATGCACGCAATATCAGATGACTAGAAAAAAATCAGGAAACATACCAGTCAGTCAGATATGTATTCTGATTGATACCACTTATTGCCCTATCAGGGTGACAAGCCCTGAGTTCAGTGTCCTGAATCTTAGTCAGTCTATACTGATCATCCATTTTATACTGAATGTTCCCCCTACAACCATTCACATTCTCTCTGGGATTCCTTCACCCTGAGTCTATATGAGTTATTCCCCCTGACCTTGTGCATTATGATCAGAGATTCAGATAGAATCTCCTAAGCCCGGGTCAAGGAGTCCTAACTCTACTGATAACTCAACAAACCTAGTTTCAGGCAAAGCCTTAATCAGGATGTCAGCTCTCTGTTTTTCTGTAGGGACTCTCTCCATCCTGATGTCCTTCTTCTCAACATGATCTCTGATAAAGTGATGCCTGATGTCTACATGCTTACACCTTGTGTGTAAGACTGGGTTTTGGGATATGGCAATGACACTATTATTGTCACAATAAATTGGGACTTCAGTGGCCTCTATTTGGTAGTCTCTCAGTTGTTGTTTCAGCCAAAGAATCTGAGAACAACAACTGCCTGCCGCCATATACTCAGCCTCAGTAGTAGACGTTGCAACACTGGTTTGCTTTTTAGAAAACCAAGAGATCAGTTTACTCCCTAGAAACTGACATGTGCCTGTAGTTGATTTCCTATCAAGTCTACAGCCTCCATAATCAGCATCTGAATAGCTAGTCAGTTCTAGGTTGTCATCAGAGGGATACCAAAGTCCTAAGTTGACTGTACCTCTCAGGTATTTCAGAATCTTTTTGGCACTCTCTAGATGACTCTTCTTTGGATCAGACTGATACCTTGCACAAACTCCAACTGCATAAGTGATGTCAGGACGACTAGCAGTCAGATACAATAAATATCCTATCAGTGCCCTATATTCAGTCTGATTTACTGAGACTCCTTCTTTTTCAGGATCCAGCTTCTCATTTGTGTTCATGGGAATGCGTGAGACTCTGCTGGACTGAACTCCAAATTTCTGAATTAAGTCCCTCGCATACTTGGACTGATTAATGAAAATTCCGGAGTCATTTTGCCTGACTTGGAGACCCAGAAAGAAATTCATTTCTCCCATCATTGACATCTCAAATTTCCCAGTCATCAGCTTGGAAAATTTCTCACAAAGCTTCAGATTAGGAGATCCAAATATTATGTCATCCACATAAATCTGAACCAAGAGAATGTCTTCCCCTTCGGTGATTCGGAAGAGGGTCCTGTCCACTATTCCTTTCACGAACCCGTGGTCTATCAGGAATTGGGATAGAGTATCATACCAAGCTCTCGGAGCTTGCTTCAGGCCATAAAGAGCTTTCTTCAGGTGGTATACTTTATTACCAACTTCAAATCCAGGAGGTTGCTCAACATACACCTCTTCATTCAGTACACCATTCAGAAAAGCACTCTTTATGTCCATCTGATATACTTTGAATTTCCTGAATGTTGCATAAGCCAGAAACAACCTGATTGCTTCTAATCTTGCGACTGGAGCAAAGGTCTCATCATAGTCGATACCCTCGGCTTGAGAATAACCTTTCGCTACTAGCCTGGCCTTATTTCTGACAACAACATTCTTCTCATCCCTCTTGTTCTTAAAAACCCACTTGGTGCCAATAACATGTTGACGCCTAGGTCTTTCAACTAACTCCCAAACACGATTCCACTCAAACTGATTGAGCTCATCCTGCATGGCTAGGATCCAGTTGGGATCAGCTAGAGCTTCTTCTATGCTTGTAGGTACCTGATCACTCAGGAAGCAACAAAACATAGCGCTTTCACCAAAGGACAACCTCGTCCTGACCCCCTCATTGATATCCCCAATGATATCTGCCAATGAGTGATCATCTAGCCATCGCCTCCTGCTGACTGGAGCACTGTGAGCTACTGACGTTCCATTGCCTGATCCTGAAACATTAGTCTCAACAATAATAGGCAAAGAAGCGGAACGAGCAAGAACAGGGGATACTGAGTCATTTCCTGAGGGATGACCAATATCAGAGATATTGTTTCCCCCTACAGTGTTGGACTCAGTAACTGTCTCAGGTGCAGAAGCATCATCACCGACATTACGTACCTCTGGTTGAGTCTGTCCTTCTGTCTAAGACTCAACGTTTTCCGAGGCAGGGGCTTGCTGAGGGTTGGCCTGATGTCCATCCTGATCTTCATCATCATCATCCCATCCCTTGGGAGCACTGACAAGTTTGATCTTGAATTCAGGATTCTTCAGACTCAGCCTTGTTACCCTTTTGGTAATTCCCTCATTATCAGGACTTGGAACTTGTTTCCTATGCACTGATGCAGTCTCATCAAACACAACATGAGGTGTTTCCTCCACACAAAGGGTCCGACAGTTATACACCCTGAAAGCTTTACTGACTGAGGAGTATCCTAAGAAAACTCCCTCATCAGATTTGCTATCAAAGGCTTTCAGCTGGTCTTTTCCATTGTTCAGGATGAAACACTTACACCCAAAAATATGGAAATAAGAGATGCGAGGTTTCCTCTTGTTCCAAGTTTCATAGGGTGTCTGAGCATGTTGTTTGTTCAGTATAGATCGGTTCTGAGTGTAGCAAGCAGTGTTGATTGCTTCAGCCCAGTACTTCTTGGGCAGTCCTGATTCAGCCAACATGGTTCTGGCAGCTTCCTTCAGGGTTCGATTCCTTCTTTCAGCTACCTCATTCTGCTGAGGGGTCCTGGCTGCAGAAGTCTCATGAGCTATACCATGGTTAGTACAAAAGTCAGTTATAATAGAGTTTATAAACTCGGTTCCTCGATCTGATCGAATCCTGACAATGCTCTGACCCTGTTCAGTACTCAATTGCTTGAGTAACTCTGGAAGCTTGACCTGTGTCTCCTTTTTGTTCAGCAAGAAAATAACCCAAGTGTACCTGGAATAGTCATCAACAACAACAAGGGTATATTTACTACCATTTATGCTGACAGGAGTTACTGGACCAAAGAGATCCATGTGCAGGAGCTGAAGCACTCTGTCAGTAGAGAAGGCTTCCTTCACCTTGAATGAGGCTTTGGTTTGCTTGCCTTCCTGACATGCTCCGCACACGTGGTCTTTGCTAAAAACTTCATTAGGCAGACCATCTACAAGAGAGAGTCTAGAGATTTTGTTAATAATCTTGAAGTTTAAGTGACTCAGACGTTTATGCCAAAGCCAACTGAGCTCAGAGGAGCTCTTAGCGACCAGACAGGTTTCAGGAGGGCTGCTCTTGAAGTCAGCAAAATATACATTGCCCCTCCTAATACCTGTAATCAGAACCTGCAGTGTAGATTTGTCCTTCACAAGACACATATTAGATGTAAATTCTACACTATATCCTCGGTCACAGAACTGACTGACCGAGAGTAAGTTATGTCTCAGTCCTTCAACATATGATACATTCATTACACGGACAGAGTTAATAACAAGGGTTCCGAATCCTCTGGTGTAACCCTTAGAGTTATCACCAAAGGTTACCTGCGGGCCTTCTTGAGCTACATAATCCTGAAGGAGATCACGAAATCCGGTGATGTCCCTGGAACATCCTGAGTCCAAGTACCAGTCCTTCATCAGATCCTCCTTCTTCTTCTTGTAGCCCGCAGCGACCTGAAAAGAATCAGGCCTCAGGTACCCATCTAGTATTGGGTCCTACTGAGTCAGTCATACCCTTCGGGATCCAGATTTGTCTGACAATTCTGATAGCATCAGAAGTGTAGACCTGTTTCCCTGAAATGTCAACATACACAGTTCTCTTCTTCCTTTGTGCCTGGGAAGTTGAGGGTGTATGGGTGTCAGCCTGAGATACAGGAGCCCTATATTGATTTCTGGGGGTGGGCCTCCTGTTCCTCCTTGGCCTGGGTGCATTTGGCTGAAGTCTGTCCTGAGCAGGAGCAGCTCGGGCCTGACCTCTTGGCACATGAGGTCTGGTCTGAGTGTTACCGGAGTCAGGTCTTCGTTGCCTTTCAGAAGCCACCTGGTTTGTCCTTCTTCTTAGAGAATTGGGACGCTCCTGATGGGCTCTGTGCCCAGTCTGAGGGGTCTGAACCTCAGTAGTCCTAGGTCTTGCTTGAGGTCTCCTTTGTCCTGAGTTCCTTCTGTTCTGAACATTTCTAGGCGGGGCCTGAGAAGTGCTAGGAACAAAATTCTTCCCAGTTTGAGGATTCCTAGGCTGGGCCTTGGAATTCCCTGGGTCTGTCTTCCTAGACTCAGGATGAGAAACTTTGACATTTTCCTTTGGTTTTTGTCTTGGTTTCTCAGTCCTTTGCCTGACAGGTTCAGCAGGCATTTTCTCCTTCCCTTTGCCTTTATTCTGATGAGCAACACTTAAGATCTTGTCATCAGTTAGGGCAGGGACAAACTTTTTCTGAGAGTTGCTCCCTGAAGCACCTCTCTTCCTCTTGCCCTTTGGGTCTT
>JAPKLY010000775.1:132977-145687 GCA_026898435.1 Prunella vulgaris | reverse complement strand
CTTGGACACACTATTAATTTCGCCCCAAATTTCCATTCTATTTTTTTCCTATTATTTTGCTCTTCTAACTATCTTCAATCTTTCTCTATCACTCATTCTTAATATATATCTTTCTTAACTATTTGACAAAATAAATTTACTCTTAAAATTAAATTTTTATTAGATGTAGTCCCAATTTTTTTGATAAGTTCCAATTCTAATTCCAAAATTAACTTTTTATTAGATTTATGTCCAAATTTTCTGCTGAGGTCCCATTTTAATCCCAAATTAAAGAAAAAAAGTGAAATAACATCGTTTTAATGATTGAAATTGATAATTTCTGGCAAATCTACTTAATGTAGTGACCATGAAATCCACAATTTTTGATTTTCAGCAAAGGTGTTGGTGTGGAGTACATGTTTGTTAATTTATTTTTATTTTTTTGGAAGAAGCAAAATTTAAAAAAAAAATATTATATTTGATATTTTTTTTACAATTTTATATTGCACAATATGTATATTTAAAATTTTCAAAAGAAAATAAAAATAAAATATAATTAGATTTAATAGACACGTACTATATCAATAGATTTACAGAAAATAACCAATTTTGGACTTCAAAACGATGTTATTTCACTTTTCACTTTTTATTTGAGACTAAAATTGAACCTTATCAGAAATTTTGTGTTTAAATATGACAAAAAGTTATTTTTGGGACTAAAATTGGATCTTATGAGTAAATTTAGTACTAAATATGATAAATTATTAATTTTGAGACTAAATCTATTTTGTTATATAGTTCTGGGTACGGTTTCTGATTTAAACTCTATATCTGCACATCAAATTACATTCAATATAAGAGTCATAATTCACATTACACTTATGTTTAACCTTTTGTAGTGTACAATTAGATCAAAAGAAAGTTTAAATTAATTATATTGTATATTTAAAAAGCAAAATCTAAATTGCAATCAATGTCCAAATATGACTTCATAATTTTTATTACACTGAATTTTAATAAAAAATTCAATAATATTCATCTACATGATATTCTAATGTCACCATTTTTGTACGTTATAAAAATCACCATTTTTATTTTGCCGATAAACACCATCAGTTCTAACTTCATAGTTACACAGACGACATACCTTGTACAAATCTCCGTCAAAAACATGAAATTGTACGTTTTTACCATTCCAAGAGAAATCACAAGTAAAAATTGTATAACCACCGATGATTCTTGCACAAAAGCTCCACTCATATGGTTTTGGTTGATTAGCATAAATTGTGTGCTCTCCAAGATCATCATCACCGGATCTACAATGCACCCTCAGCGGTGGAACATTTGTAGGGAGTATACTAGATATGTAAATATGTGTTCTTTTTTCAATGAAGCATGCCTGGAGAGGATTATTGATCAAGATGAAAAACAGAAATAGGGGAATAATCATTTTTGGGAGAAAAAATTGTTGTATGAAGCTTGTGTTTGATAACTGAGATGGGAATATTTAAAAAAATTTGCTAGGTTATATATAATTGTAATACAATAATTGTAATTAAATTTATAATCTGGATAAGAAATGGATGTAAATGGATTTATTATCCGTTATTTTGAAATAAGGTAAGTTATAATATTGTTACTGTTAATTATAGAAAGTTGACCTTTTATAAATTATAAATAATTTCGTAAAAGGAAATGGTTAAATAAAATTAATTTAGATTCAGTAAAGGAAATGGTTAAATAAAATTTATTTAGATTCAGAAAAGGAAATGGTTACTATACAAAGTTAACCTTTTATGCATATATAAACACAAATGGGATTAATTTGAATATGTTAGGTGTAATACAGTTTTGTGTAAAAGTAATTAATAAAAAATTTATCATGAAATTATTTTATAGATCTTTATATATAAAATATTGAGTAAGTCTCTTGTGCACCAGTTACACCATGCAACTCAAGTTCATTTTTAAAAAGTTACACAAAATACTACTGAAAAGTTACACAAATTATTACTGAAAAGTTACACCATTAAAGATACACTTTTCAGTAATAAACAATTTTTATATGAAAATAAACACAAATGGAATTAATTTTAATACATTAGATACAATAACATTTTATAGGAAAATAATTTATAATAAATTTATTGTTGGTCCCTTAGTGGTGAAAATTTATTAGGGGTGAATAGATCTTCAAACAAAGCTATATAAAATTTTTCAAAATAAAGGATTAGGTAGAACCAAGGGTGTAAATGGCGGTCGGGCGCCGACCGCCGCCTTCAAGCGCCAAGGCCGCCTAGTCGGCGCCTAGGCGGTGCCAAGGGTTTTTAATATATTTCTAATTATTTTAAAAAAAAATCTGCTAATATTAATTTTTTCTAATAAAAATATACATTTCACAATAAATTTTAAACTTAAAATAAAACATACAATAGTTTAATACCCAAATTCATTTTTCACATAATTAAGTATTATTTTAGATTAGTTTAGTTATTAGTTTATTTAATAAATACAGACTTTAAATTTTAAAAATCCACCAAAAGTAGGCATCCTTCAGGCTTCAGTACATAAACATAACTTAAAAAAAAAAAACCCAAAAATCCGCCATAATCATGTCACCACCGAGGCCGCCTAGGCGGCTCCAAATCTGCTATCCGTCATTTTTCAACGCCAAGGCCTAGGCGTCGACGGCCGGGTGCCGCCAAGCGCCTAGGCGGCTGCCATTTGCATCACTGGTAGAACCTTCACAATACCTTTGAATAAAATTCACAAGTGTAGTATAGAGTCTACAACAGTAGAATAGACTACAGAATCTACAACTGAAGAGTTTAGAAATAAATAGGAAATAAACTCTTTTGTAGATATCTTTTTTAGAATTGTTTCTCATACTTTAGAAAGTGTCTTAAAAAAATTTCTGGATGCAGCGGAATAAAGTGTATGTATTAATGAAAAATAATGTAACCACTTGAATATGCTGATTAGTGTGAAAATTGCATGAAATTCTTACGATGTATATGCTTAATTTAATAGGAGTTTCTGCATTTTCTACACTAATTTAACTACTAGAGCTTAAAATGTTAAAAAATTCATTTGTGATACAATTTTATTAAAAAGTGAATTGAGATAATGAATTAAATTGTTAATTTCCTAATTGAAGCAAATCTTGAGGAAATGTTGCTTTTAGGTGGGCCTGAATGACTAGCGATGTGTTCGCACATAAATGCATTTTTCTACAAGTGTATAGAATCGTGTATGCTAAGCTGATCAAGTTATAAAATCGAATTCCCAGAAAGTATTGAAACAATATAATCCTAAGATCTGTGTGAGTTTTGGAATAAAATAAACAAGAATAGAATTGCAGGATTGATTTCTAACTAACTACTAACTACTACTTAAAATGTAGGAATTTAAATAAATAAAAAATATGAAAAATAATAACCTAAACTTAAAAATTGCAGGAATAATGATATGCTTCAGGTGAATTCCACCCAAAACAAACTTATACTAATTTGTGAACAGAAATAAATGAGACAATAGAAATTAAAGAAAATAACATAAATAAATTAAACAATGAAAAGATTATAACAAGATTGAATGAAATAATTGAGACAATAGACATATTAGAATTAAAATCAAGGACATATTACAATGATATTACTGAGAATTCTTCAAATCAAAATAAAACTGAATAAAACTTTAACTAATCTGCAAATGTACAATTAAACATAAAAAATTACTCTACTCCTAATAAAACAAAATTAAAAAATAAAATTTATTATCAATCCCTAATTCTACTCTAAAACCTACTGTCCACCTCCGAATTCTAATCGTCCTAATCTACTGCGTGATACTCTCCAAATGTCAGCCCCGTGATATAATCGTTCCTTTATATATAATAATTGTCCCGTGAAAAGGCCTCTCATTATAAGCAAAAATGGGCCTATTACTTTAAAGATTGGGCTTATTAATTTTTCTCCCCCATTTTTAATTATTTCACTTTCACACTTAATTTTTCCATTCCGAAATATATTTTAAAGACCAAAATACCCTTTTGTTATGTTTTTCTAATTTATAAATGAGTATCGTAGTTCATATTTAATTAAGTAGGTTTATTATTTATTAGTTTTGACACCCATCATATGGTCCACATGGATTACACATTTTGATATTGGTCCGTAAGTTTAAACTTACAGAACCAATATCAAAATGTATTCCATGTGAACCAAATTCAAAATAAAGATAAATTACATGACTTGCATATTTTTAATCCTAGTTCCAAAACATATATAACGGAGCAAAGTGTCAGTGTTATCTATGTATATCAACCCCAAAAAAAGAAGAAGAAGAAATTCTTATGCTTAGCTACTCATATCACCATAAATACGTGATAATAAAATATTAACATCAATTCCCAAGTCATGATCAACCAAATTAAAAATCATCAAGAATATGCATAAGCCAAAGCAGTAGTTATATATATATATTTGAAAATGCAAGGCATCTAGATTCTTTTGTATTATTGATCGAGTTGCTATGTCATAAAGTTTTTGTATGAAGATGTTCGGTTGTCTAATACTCCCTCCGTCCCATAGGAATTTGCACCCTACGAGACGGCACATTTTTTAAGGAAATGTGTTTTATATATAAAGTAGTGGCACATATATAAATATGTGTATATGTTTGTGAGTTTGCACGTAAATCAATATTTCCCATTTTAGTAGTGTGCAAATTTGTGTGAGCAGTCCGAACAAAAAAAGTGTGCAAATTCCTGTGGAACATAGGGAGTAATAGTATTTTGTACTGCCGCGGCCTAAATTAGATATGCACCTATTAATCAAATTAACATTTTTCCTTTCTAATTTTCTTGATAAATTAAATTTGAGCCGAAATTGTCTAACATGAAATTGTGACAGAAATTAAGAAGAAAGGCCTTAATTGCCTTGATCAGTCAAGTCAATCACCCAAACTTGTGTATATTCCACGAGAGTGATTCCAAAACTAATGCATTATTATTCTTTTATAAATAATATTTTATGTCTCCATTAAGTATCATATTTTACCTCTCGATCGATCGAGTAGTACTGGGGCTTGAGCCTAACTACCATTTAGAATAATTAATTAATAATTTTAATTTCCTCCAAATTAATTGATCGCCATCCATCTCTTCCAAAGTAGATCAATCTTAGGAAAAAGGTGAAGTGATTAATTCGATGGCTGCGGATGCAGCGGTGGCGTTCCTGCTGGAAAAGGTGACGGGGGTAATCGTCGGCTACGCACATCTGATAGCCGGAGCTGGAGAAGAGTTCAAACAGCTGGAGCGCCGATGTCAAATTATTGAAGGCCAATCTGAACAAGTCGGGTAAGGACCCAAGAGTCACGGAAATCCAAGATCAGGTAATTGCAACTACCCTGTTGCAAAGAATTCAGCGTAAATACGCAATACCCAAGTTGAATGAAGGATACGAAATCAATCTGATTGATTTTTCGATCAAAAGTACTACGCGAAAAATCTTCGATTTTTTCCTCTTCCTCTATCTCTATCCCATAGGTACAGAATCAATAGAGAACCTTTTCTTTTGTATGACGAGACTTTAGCCATTTGCATCAAGCTCAAACTTCCTTCTTGCATGAGAGGTATAGATTGATTGGTAGCGTACTCAATCAAACGGGTTATTTTCAGGTGCTGGATGTCATTTACGAGGTCGAGGACACCATCGACTCGTGGTTGCCGGAAGCAGCTGCACTCAAGGGCAAGGGCACGGTCAAGCGCATGGGCAAATGGCTAAACCCAAGACACGTCAGCTTGGCCAACCAGGTGAAGTCCCTTAGACGAGATAAAGTGAAGGAAATGCTCGATAAGACCATGACCATGGGAACTGATCAGAGTACAAGCGAAGAGTTATTAATCAATAAGGTAATTAATTTTTTGTTCAATGATAAATAAATATTGGTGGTTTACACTTTGATATCATGCATATTTTGGAAACAAGGAGTTTGGAAATAGAGAAATCTTATTCTAATTTACTATTTTTTTATATTTAAAAAGATTATTGAATTAATATATTAACCTTATTTACAATTTCAAGGTTATTCAATTAATTTTTTTTTTAAAATAGATTAATTTAAAACATATACATTTTAATTTATGAATTTTTTGTTAATTTAAGGCATTTTTTTTAACTTTTGTGATTAGTTTTAAAAATAATTAGATAATGTCCTAGACTTTATTTTAATCTACAAAATTCAGATTGTATAGCTTAATTAATTTGTTGCTGGAATAGAAGCCCTTATTACGTAGTAACTCTTAAGGTTTTTTTTTTTTTAACATAAATGGTCCCATAAAATATTTATGTTAAAATTAATGAATTAAAATGGACCAAATCTGTTGAGCATAAATTCTCATGAAATTATATATAAATTTATGAGATTAAATAAGCAAAATGAATGGATAAAAAAGGAATGTGGAACTAGATCTATCGAATATAAATTCTCATGGGATCGAAAGTACTACAAGAAAATTAACCTTTAATGATAGCATCCTTTCATTATTGTAACCTAGTTAGGTTTTGTTCTGCAGGATGAGCCACTGAGGGTAGAAAAAGTTGTACCACGCACAGATGCGGTAAACACAAGTAAAAAAGTTTTTTAGTCCCATAACTTATTGAGTGTCCGCTTTTGGTCCCAAAAATTTTAACTTTTTGATTTTGATCCCGAAACTCTTAGAGTTTGTCCAATTTTGGTCCCAAAATTTTAACTTTTCAATTTTAGTCCCGTAACTCTTAGAGTTTGTCCAATTTTGGTCCCATTTTTTTCGAAAAAAGTGAAAATAATATTATTTTTTGCCATGCACGGTGCACATGATAGTTGAATTTGGAACTTTCCATCATCCTTCCTGATATTTTATTATTTTTATTAGTGATTCACTAATACAAAAAAAAAAGTAAAAAATACAAAATAAATAAAAAAATTAATTATTTTGGCACCCATGTCAGCAAGAGTGTCGGTAAATTTTAAATTCAACCACAACATGCATTGTGCATGGCAAAAAATGACATTATTTACATTTTTCGGTAAAAATGGGACCAAAATTGGACAAACACCAAGAATTACGGGACCAAAATTGAAAAATTAAAATTTTTGAGACCAAAATCAGACACTCAATAAGTTATGGAACCAAAAAACTCTTTATCTCCGGTAAACACTATAATTGGTTATCTGAAGACACAGCAAAAGGAACTGGACATTATCCCTATTAGATCGGTATGCCCGGCCTGGGAAAACAACCATGGCCTGGAATATCTTCAACTCTAAGATCATATGTGAGGAGTTCAAGAATAATCGCTTTTGGGTTCAGTTCTCTCAAAGGTTCAACTGCCATGAGGTGTTGCTCAAGATCATAAACCAAATAAAACCAGGCAACAACGACGACATGCCTGGAAAGAGCAATCGTGAGCTATCGATCATAGCGATCATAGTTCACTCGTGCTTGCAAGGAGAAAAATTCTTGTTTGTGTTTGACGACGTGTGGGAGGAGGAGCACTGGGATGTCATACGAATGGCCTTGCCAGAAAGCAATGGTAGCAGTAAGGTCTTGATAACGAGTCGCCATGGAAATGTTGGTAGACATGTTCAACAGATTACGGAGCCCCACGAGCTGCAGCCTTTGGACGGATCCGAAAGCTGGAAGCTCCTCCAGCTTGAGGTGTTTGGGAATCATGAAAGTTGCCCCGAAAACCTGCTGGATGTTGGTGAACATATAGCTGGAGAATGCAAAGAAGTGCCACTGTTGATAAGGTTGATAGGAGGTGTTCTCAAGAAACACTACTTGACATTAAAAAAATCCCCCGTCAAGGTGAAAATCAAGTGGAAAGAGTTGGCTAGTAATGTGAATCCAGCGCTAAAAGATAAGAAGCAAGACATACTAGACGTGGTAGCAATGAGCTACAATAGCTTGCCTGATAATCTGAGGGAATGCTTTCTTTATCTCGGAGTGTTTCCTCAAGGTTATGATATCCCAAGCTAGACATTAACAAGCTTGTGGATTGCAGAAGGCTTTATAAAACCCGACGAGGACGAGAGCATGGAGAAGATCGCGGAGAAGAATTTGAATGAACTCATCAGCAGGAACTTACTGATGGCTCGTAAAAAGAATTCAATGCAGGAAGTAAAAGTATGTAGCGTGCATGATATGATAGGTCTCTTCTGCAGATCCGAAGCTTCCAGGCAGAATTTATTCCAAGAGATTAAACTGTCGTTACCCCCCGGGCATTCTGAGATGGACAAGATCCATCGTCTTTGTCTACATTCCAATCTGTCCAACTTCTTCTCTTCCAACGTAAAAGGTCCACGCTTCCGCTCCTTGTTATCCTTGGGAAACGAGGCCATTGATTTAATGATATATGACAAAGTCATCTCTGAAAGATTCCAAGCGCTCAGGATCTTGCACTCCGAGTACATCAGATTCATAGAATTTCCCGAAAGCGTTACCAAGTTGATTCATTTGAGGTACATTGTCCTGTGTGTTGAAAATCTCAATGCACTCCCTGAAACCATTTCCCACCTATGGAACCTGCAAACCATCATTATCGACACAAAGTCATATTCCGTCAAAATGGAAGCTAACATATGGAAGATGGTTCAACTGAGGCACTTAAAGACGCAAGCGGCAGCCATTGTTTTGGATGAAAAATGGGGAGGCACCGCTGGGCAAAACCTTCAAATCCTCAACAGATTGTCGCCGGAATCAGTGACAACGGATTTTTCCTGGAAGGCGAGTAACTTAAAGACTATGGGGTTCGCGGTAGATTAGATTCTCTCTTTGATAAAATGTGCCTGGAAAAATTGAGTCACTTGGAAAAGTTGAAACTGTATCAAGAAGCAACTGAGAATCAGCTGCAGGGCTTCCCGGGGTGGGAGCGTTTCCCGTCGAATCTCAAGAGGCTAATACTGTCAAATACACGTCTCGATTGGAATCATATGCACACATTAGCCACAATTGGTGATCTCGAGGTCCTCAAGCTAAAAAATAACGCATTCAACGGAATGACCTGGAAAGCTGTAAATTATGTCTTGGCAGTCTCCAGTTCCTTCTCATTACACTACAGGAAATCACACATTCCGTGATGAAATTTTGTGTGACGATACAAAATTCGTCACAATATGTTACCTACATGTGACAAATTTAATTTTCGTCACCAAAAAGTGAGAATTCGTGACGAATTTTCTTTTTGTCGCCACTGGTGTTTTTTTTCGTCACTAATTCGAAATTTTCATGACAAAAACAAGAAATTCGTCACAATAAACTTTGGTGACGATATTCACAATATTTAGTGATGATATTCAACGTCATGAAAAATAGTATTTTTGTGACAACTATACGTTTTGTCATTAATTATTCAAAAGAATTGGTGATGCACTTAATTCGTCACATTATTATTTGGTGACGATTGTCATTGTAATTAGTGACGATCATAGTCGTCATATAATATATAATATTAATGACAATTTTATGTTTCGTCGTTAATTGTTCATAGTAATTAGTGACATATTCTTTCGTCACCAATATTGATATATAGTGACGATTAATAATCTTTTTTTAATGACGCACTTATTTTGTCACAATATTATTCGGTGACGATCTCAATTTTAATTGGTGACGATCAATATTGGTCATATAACATAAAGTTTTAATGACAATTTTATGTTTCGTCGCTAATTGTTCATAGTAATTAGTGACATATTCTTTCGTCACCAATATTGATATATAGTGATGATTATTAATCTTTTTTTAGTGACTCACTTATTTTGTCACAATATTATTCGTTAACGATCTTCATTTTAATTAGTGACGATCAATATTGGTCATATAATATTCAATTTGCATGACGGTTTTATGTGTCGCCATTAATTGTTCATAGTAAATAGTGACATAGTATGTTGTCACCAATATTTATATATAGTGACGATTAATAAATTTTTCCATATAAAATATAGATTTTACAAAATAAAATTGTGAATATAAAATTTATTAAAAAAATTTGTTTATTAAGGTTCGATCACAAAATCTTTCGATTAAATTTGACAAATAGACAAATAACGACCAAATAGCTAGATAATTTTTATTTTAATTTGGAGCAACACTTGGGTAGAAATTTCTACCGTAAAATTACCAAATATAGAAAAGAAAAAAAATGAAACACACTCGCAGTAACCAGTTCACGCTAATTTCACTCCCAATGTACTAGTAACTACCGCCCCTCACGGGCCTCACATACATATATATCAACTGCAGCCCCCTTTCACCCCCCACCCACACGTATATACTCATTTCACGCCAACCGCTGTTGACATTTACATTTTTTTATGTATTTTAATTTTTTTATTTAATTATTATCTTAATTAAAAATATAAATTTAATTATTATATTACAAATAAATATTTATATATATATTAATACACATTTAATCTTATAGTAACACATATTTACTCTAATAGTAACACACATTTATCTCTCAATTTGTGTTACTATATGGACAAATATGTGTTACTATAAGGATAAAATATATTTTTATTATAATAAATATGTGTTTCTTAATTTATTCGTCATCGCTTTAAATCTAGGTATATTGTTTCATTTAATACATATGTTATTATATGAAAAAAAATTATTTCTATAAAAATAAATAAATATTTGTGAATAATTAATATTTGTTCTTATAGTAATACACATTTTGCTCTTGGATTATGTAAAAATTTATTTATTTTATAAAAATAAATAAATATATGTAAAATAACAATATTTTATAGGATAGTAACACATTTTACTCTAATAGTAACACACATTTGTCTCCCAATTTGTGTTACTATATGGGCAAATGTGTGTTACTATATGGGCAAAATATATTTTTATGAGAATAAATATGTGTTTCTTAATTTATTCGTCATCCATATTAATTTAGGTATATTTTTTCATTGAATACATATGCTATTATATGAAAAAAATTATTATTTCTATAAAAATAAACTAAATATTTGTGAATAATCAATATTTGCTCTTATAATAACACACATTTTGCTTATATTATGTGAAAAATTATTTATTCTATAAAAAAAATGAATATATGTAAAATAACAACATTTTATAAGATAGTAACACACATTTGCTCTCATAGTAACACATATTTGTTCTCCAATTTGTATTACTTTATGAGCAAATATGTGTTACTATATGAGCAAATGCGTGTTACTATACTAATATAAATTGAGAGTATATTTTTAAATTTATTACATAATATTATTTAATTAATTTTAAATTTTGAACAATTAAAAAATAATAATAGAACTCATACCTTCCAACTATATTACCTGTGTGTATGTGAGTGGGGTGGGGGCGGACGGGGAGGGGCTGGGGCCGGGGTACATGTTACATACTTTCGCATGGGTTCAGCTCTTAGAGCTCGCGTGTGTTTAGATTAAAGGTAAGCGCGTGTGTTTAATTTTTTATTTAGTTTATTTTTGGAAATTTCTACGGTAGAAATTTCTATATAAGTTTTTGTCTTTAATTTGATGTTTATTATTTATTATAATTTTTATTTTAATTTGATGTTTATTATTTATTATCTTTTTGCCAAATAAGCTAGAAATTTTTATTTTAATTTGATGTTTATTATTTATTATCTTTTTGCCATTAATTAATTTTTCCGTATAAAATATAAATTATATTAAAAAAATCAAAAAATATAAATTTTAAACCATCAAGGTTCGAACATGGGACCCTTTTTCCTAAAGAGGATAACTACACCACTGGAACAAACACTACATTTGTCTTAGGTATTTTAATAAAACTATTTGAATGAAGTTCGCAGTACAAAAAATGAATACATCAATGGCACTTGAACCTATGACCTTTCCAACAATTAACTTACCTTTCACCAACTAAGCTACACATAGGTTGTTTATTGAATATGAAAAAAATAGAATCCCTATTACTCCCAATTAAATTCTTGGAAAGTTGATAACTAAAAAAGAAATTAAATTCTTGGAGAGTGGATAACTAAAAATTTGGGGTGACAGAGGCTCGAACCCTCCACCTCAAGATCACTCAGAACTATAAGACCTACGCGTTAGCCAACTAAGCCGCTTGGAGTGTTTGGGAACTTGGTGTAACGTCTAACTACTTAATACTAACATTTACCGATAAAAAAAAAAACCGCGACGAAATTTGGCGAACTCCGACAAGAAATTCAGCAACAAAAAACCGCGACGACAATTTGGTGTGATTATCAATTTGATTAATGATTTAGTGATTCTATTTACAAGTATTGATGTTGGGATCCTAATAGTATCACTCTTTTGTGAGGATGGAATTAGGAACTACTCAGTCTAGTATTACATACTATTAGGTTATTTCCTAGTACCATCCTCACAAAAGAGTAATACTATTAGGTTATTTCCTTAATTTTTAGTTTTAAATTACTACTAAAAATAAAAGTTTTGCAAGATATTATCAATTTTAGTTTTGAATTACTATATTAGATATAAAAAACAAAATTAGTTTAAAGATATATACTTGTTGTACGAAAAGATTACTCGTTGTGTTACCTACTAGTTGAAATTGTACTTGTA
This sequence comes from Prunella vulgaris, assembly GCA_026898435.1. Lineage (NCBI taxonomy): Eukaryota > Viridiplantae > Streptophyta > Magnoliopsida > Lamiales > Lamiaceae > Prunella > Prunella vulgaris. The sequence continues at coordinate 133,084 of JAPKLY010000775.1, read as the reverse complement.
ATACTTATAGTAGTCATATCCACTTGTAGTACTCGCACATCCTCATGTTTTCCAAAATTCCATGTTATGATAAATTTAGTGATTTGGTGTGTGATTATCAATTTGAT
>JAPKLY010000775.1:66890-132967 GCA_026898435.1 Prunella vulgaris | reverse complement strand
AGGTTATTTCCTTAATTTTTAGTTTTAAATTACTACTTAAAATAAAAATTTTGCAAGATATTATCTATTTTTGTTTTAAATTACTAGATTAGATATAAAAACAAAATTAGTTCAAAGATATACACTTGTTGTACGAAAAGATTACTCGTTGTGTTACCTGCTAGTTGAAATTGTACTTGTAATACTTATAGTTGTCATATCCATTTGTAGTACTCACACATCCTCATGTTTACCTAAACTCTATGTTATGATAAATTTAGTGATTTAGTGTGTGATTATCAATTCGATTAATGATTTAGTAATTCTATTTACAAGTATTGATATTGGGATCCTAATAGTATCACTCTTTTTTGAGGATGGTACTAGGAATTACTCAGTCTAGTATTATATACTATTATGTTATTTCCTAGTACCATTCTCACAAAAGAGTAATACTATTAGGTTATTTCCTTAATTTTTAGTTTTAAATTACTACTAAAAATAAAAGTTTTGCAAGATATTATCAATTTTAGTTTTAAATTACTTAGATTAGATATTGAAAAACAAAATTAGTTATTGTACTCTTGTTTGGACACTTAAACAGAAAAATAAACAATAATGATAAAATTTCTCTCATTAAAAATGAACGCAAAAAATTGGCTCTCACTTTCCCTCCACTAATTTTACCAAATAAATTCGAAAATAAAGATCAAATATAAAAATCAAAGTCTATCTTCCTCCTAATATTAAAGTTGTAATTGTTATTTTACAAAAAAAATGTAATATATATTTATTAAAAAATTATGCATATTTATAAAAATTAATAAAGTATACTTTTTTTTATTTAAGATCATATTCATTTATTATTTTTTTAATGTGTAATCTCATATTTTAAAAATGGTTGTGCACCAAATAAAATTATCAATAAATATGTTTAAATAAAATAAATAAATGAGAAAGTTGGGCCAAGATTTCATTAATGGCCCATGAGACCTATATCTAAACCTAAAATTTCAGAAACCCACTTATCCACATTGAACCATCTATTATACTCTTCCTACACGGATTTTCAGCGGCCAGGCATCGCTGCCTCCTCCACCTCAACCGCCGCCTCCTCCGACGCCGCCGCCGCTACATCAGACTCAGTCGCAGCCTCGCCTACGCAGTGCCACAGCCCCTACCGTCCACGGCCACGCCACGCTGTCAACTGGAGGTATAATTGAATCTGATTATATTTTATAGGGTTTCAAAATTATTTTTTGCAAGTGTGGGCTCAACATTTTTTGCAAACGGTTTGCGATTTGTAACTAAAAATTAGGGATCCCTGTGAATAGACAAAAAAATAACAAAATTAGATTCGGATAGGACAGTTTAAAGATGACTGTTCACTCGCTCCTATTGGAAGTGCAAGTTACGAATTTTCTGTTGAGCTCACTCGCCAGCAAAATCATTGACCAATTGTATAATTACCCCTTTTTGGAATTTCGTTAACAGCAGAGCAGAGGAAGATGAAGGCGCATGAAACGCCGCCGACGCACTACTCCGGCGAAGGGGCCTCAAAGAAACCGCATTTCCGACCGGCCAAAGACGACTCCAAATTTCATCATCTTTTATGTCATTTTCGGTTCATCCCCTCCAACAAATGGATCAACAGAATTAAATTGGGAATATGTAAAATCATCAATGGAGAATTTGATTTTGCGGCACTATAATCTTCAATCGAGAATGCAGCGGCGCCGCTGGAATAAACCGTTTGGAAACAGTCTGTAGGGATTACTATTGGATAATGAAGAAGCAGTCATGCTGCACCTGAAACGAACAGAGAAGAGCCAAACATTATTTTTTTGAAATGACCCCCACCTGCCGAGCCGACACGACCCCTTCAATCAGGTACAATATTATTGTTAAGATATTTTTGCTCATTTCCTATCTTTATATAAGCAAAATTACGATGATATTGTAGGGATAAAAGAGTGGATTTAAAATTGAAAATGAGAGATACCATGTTTAATTAATTAGAGTAAGTTCTTTGTTATTTTAATTGGATCACATTATTGATAATGTGTTCCCTTAGTATTATGCATCCAGAAATATGTGTTCTTAATGAATTGATGAGTCTTGAGATAATCAGTTGAAAAATTGGAATCAGGTCTTTGTGTTTATGCCTTTTAGAAAGTTATTTATGTCCTGTGTATAATTGAGGAACATTATTTTTAAGGATTACACTTGATAATGGCTGCCTTTGGAATTTTGACAACTTAAGTACGATATGTAGGTCTGGTAAAGAGGTTTATGGCAAGAACTAGCATGTATTGCGAATTGTTGTGGTTGTTCTAGAGATATACTTGGAGACAGTGCTTCATTTGATTAAAAAACAGTTCTTTTTTTTTTCAAGATCATATAGGTCTTATATCGTTGATACAACTTACTGAAGCAAAGTGAAACAATGTGAGCAACAAGTTTACAATTTCTATCTTTTCTATTTAAAAGGAGAGTAGGAATTGTGAAATAAAATTAGAATAACAGTTTTGTTTTTCATTTGGTTGTTCTGTTTGTAGTTCTGGTTTTTATTCTTCCAACAATATACCAGGTTGCAGCCTCAGCAATAATTCTCTTCTGCCCCTGATTTTAAAATCTGTTGCTTCTTGCTTGTAGAAATCCTCTCTTTTGCTATTTGTTGTTTTTGTTTCAACCCCTCTTTCAAATGTGAATTAATATATCAAAATCTTTGCTCCTATTCATTTTTACATCTTCTGTACTGAATTGGAGAAGGATGAATTGATTACACTGCTTGCTCTTATTATGCTAAAACTTTCTGTTTTTTTGCTTTTGCCTAGTATTTTGTAGAGCACCTGAACTTAGTTGAGGGCATATGACCTTAATTGTTCATAGAGAGTTTGAGTTGGTTTATAGATATGATATATGTTTCCTTGAGATTTCTTTATTTTCTTTTGTAGTGGACTCTATGTGCTCATTTTACTAGGTTTGAAACACAAAGTAGTTAGACTTGTGACTCTATGTTTGTCATTATTTACGATCACTTGTGATGTTCTTCTATGTCTAATAAACTAGTTGATTATATTATATAAGATTTTATTTGTATCTAACAGTATTTAACCATAGGTTCCTGTTTTTAGAGCAACTCTAGGCCAAAATCGTTACTGTCATTGCAGTGCCCATTGATGAGGAATGACGAACTTAGTAAGTGATTTCATCTTTCCATTAACAAAAACATTTTCTATAATGATTTGAAAAAAAGATTCCAACTTTGTTCATGGATGTTGATGATGCAGATACAACTTTGTTCACTGTGAAGTTCTATCCTTTGTGGAGCAAGCTACAGAGTAAGAAATTCTTGTCAATGACATCAAGGTACGTATAGTTTAAATTATCCTTTAGATGATCATGTTTGCATGGACCAACTTTAACATTTTATGTTGTTAGGTGTTAATTTTTTCGTTTATTTTTTCCTTTTCAATAAAATAACAGGCTGTTGAGCTTCGAAAACTTTACCCAAGATGAGAAAAAATTGGATGTTTTTGTGGGTTTGGTGTTGGAAAGACTGTCCTATCTTGAAATTAATTAACAATGTCGCAAAAGATAATGGTTAGTTCTTGTTGAGATTTTTTTATCTAGCATTACTTTTAAATATATATGTACTAATGTGACAAAATACACAGGTGATGAATAAATAAAGGAGGGAGCATGGAAGATGAAGACTTGAGAGAGTAATATATATTTTTTTAACTTGCGACATGGTTAGTTCTTGTTGAGATCTTTTATCTAGCATTACTTTTAAATATATATATGTACTAATGTGAATTTGTAAAATACACAGGTGATGAATAGATAAAGGAGGGAGCATGAAAGATGAAGACTTGAGAGAGTAACATATATTTTTTTAAGTAGTCTTTTTGTTTTTATTTTTAACTTGAATATGTTGTTGCTTTCGACTTGTAAGTTCACTACATTTATTTCTTTTATCATGAAAGTGCTCATTGTAAATATTTATTTGTTGTCATTTAATAATTAAATTAGTTTATAACCATAATTTTCATATATATTCAATTTCATTTCATTACTATTCATATATCATTTAGTGACAATATTACTTTTGTCACTAAGGCTTAATATTTTTTTGTAACAAATTGTTTTGTCATTGTATGTATAAGTATAAAGACGATAAAACTTGTCACAATAAAGTAATTATTTTGTGATGAAATATATAATGTCGCCATATCTAAATGTTTAGTGACAATTATCATATTCGTCACTGAATAATAGTATTTACTATGACAAAAATATTTCATCATCATTTTCACATTATTTGGTGACAACAAATTTTTCGTCAAAAAATCACTCTTTTGTGATGCATTGCATCGTCATCATTTGGATACATATAACAACGGTCAGAATTTTGTCACTAAAGCGTAACTTTTTGGTGACGAATTTTATAAAATATGACGAAATAGATAGCTAAATTGTGACGAAAATTATGTCACAAAAATTTAACAATGTTTTTAGTAAATGGATAATCGTCACTAAAATTAGTATATTAGTGACAATAAATTAAATTCATCATGGAAAGTTAAAATTTTAGTGACGAAATATCATATTTAGTGATGAAATTTGATGTCAAATGTGATAATTTATTTGTCACTATAGATAAATGATATAGTGATGATGACCTTTAGCGTCACAAAAAAATGACTTTAGATGATGAATTTAAATAACGTCGCATTTACAAAATACGACGCACTTACAACGACGTTCTTTGCAACGAAAAAAATTCGTCATTAAAGATCTTTTGTGACGAAAAATGATGTTTTTATGACAAATTTTATCGTCACAATTTCTCAAATTTCTTGTAGTGTTAGCACTTCAGACTTGGTTTTCTAGGAAGCTTCACCCGATGCATTTCCTTCACTTACGCATCTCGTGCTTAAGGACTGCAAGAAGTTCAATAAAATTCCACCATGCGTGCTGCAACAACTCGAAAAAATTGGAAACAGTGCACGTGCCGAGGGATCAATTCTGATTCTCTGCATTGGTCCTGCTTGTCATGCATATACAACCTCCATTTCCAACTTCTCTTCTCTACTTCTGTTTTCACGTTTTTGTTTTTTCTATTTTCATCAAATGTTCATTGTCCTGCTTAAGCGCCATCAGGGGCGGAAGCTGAATTTTTATCCAGCCAAGGTATAAATTTGAAAATTTTGTGTATTCTTTATATATACTATAAGAATGCTAAAATAATTTTACATGTCATTATAGACTAATATTTTATTAAATTTAATTTTATATATAATGAATATAATAACATTGAAACTCATCATATTTTAAAGGTAAAATATGAAATGGACTCAGCATTAGCCAAGTCTTATGAGACAAGGATTATATAAGAATTTTAAAATAAAAAATAATTTCTTAAAGAACTTAGAAGTCTTTTTATTAAATAACTTAGAAGTCTTAAAAAACAAAAATCAATACTTTAGAGGACCTTTTACTACATTATGCCATTAGAATAGCCAGAAGTCTTATGAGACATGGATTATATAAGGATTTTGAAATAAAAAACAATATCTTAAATAACTTAGAAGTTTTTAGAAACAAAAATTAATACCTTAGAGGACCTTTTACTACATTATGTCATTAGAATAGCCAGAAGTCTTATGAGACAAGGATTATATAAGGATTTTGAAATAAAAAAAAAATTCTTAAATAACTTAGAAGTCTTTTTATTAAATAACTTAGAAGTTTTTAGAAACAAAAATTAATTCTTTAGAGGATCTTTTACTACATTATGCCATTAGAATAGCTAGAAGGATTTTGAAATAAAAAGTAATTTCTTAAATAGCTTAGAAGTATTTTTATTAAATAACTTAGAAGTCTTTAGAAACAAAAATTAATACTTTAGAGGACCTTTTACTATATTATGCCATTAGAAAATAATTGATAGTTAATATAGTTTTTAAGCATTAATAATATATATTGATTATTGAGCTTATTAGATTCTGAATTATGTGTAATTTCGTTAACAATATAATTTATAAATAAAAAGTTATCTGGAAAATTTGTTGATTAAATCCTAATATAAAAGGTCCAACAAACAAAAGTATGTACATAATAATTAATATATTTAATTTTTTTTATAATGAAACACATAATACTTAAAAATATAATGATAAAAATATTGAGACAGGGCATTTGGCATGCCTTATCTCTATGTAAATCCATCCTTGAGCGCCATCTACAATGTGTATCTCCTTAAGGAATATAAAATATTATATTATTATTGATAGGAGAGTTTTACTTATTTGATAAGATTGGTTGATATTTTTATGATTTATTAAGATATGTTAGAATATGGTTTATTATTATAAATATTTAGATATTTTATTTGATTGCAAAATCGTAGTGTACTAATAACTTGATCGAATCATTGTATGAACAAATTATGCATTTCATGTCATTTGAATCACAATTCGTCCCATAACTATTTGATAAAATAGATTTAATCCCAAAATTAACTTTTTATCAGATTTAGTCCCAAATTTTTAAATAAGGTCCAATTTTAGTCCCAAAATTAACTTTTTATTAGATTTAGTCCCAATTTTTTTATAGGGTCCAATTTTAGTCCCAAATTATTTTATAAGGTTCAATTTTAGTTCCAAATTAAAGGTAAAAAGTGAAATAATATTAGATTTTACTAAATTTTTATATTATTTATATTATTTCATTAATTTTTTGTATTTATATTATTTCATTAATTTTTATATTAATTTTCATTAATTTCGTTAGTTTTTATGTATTTATATTATTTTTTTGTTTTAGATTTTACGAGTTTGTATTTATATTATTTCATTAATTTTTATATTATTTTTATAAAAAGTGTATTTATATTATTTTATTTATATTCACTTTTTACTTTTTATTTGAGGCTAAAATTGGACCTTATAAAAAATTTTGGGACTAAATCTAATAAAAAGTTAATTTTGAGACTAAAATTGGACCTTACAAGAAAATTTGGGACTAAATCTAATAAAAAAATAATTTTTGGACTAAAATTGGACCTTATTAAAAAATTTGGGACTAAATCTAACAAAAAGTTAATTTTGGGACTAAATCTATTTTGTCAAATAGTTATGGGACGAATTGTGATTCAAACTCTCATCTGTCATGCGTTCTTTTTTTGTGTGAATGGCCAGGGTTGCTCTTTTGATTTATTCATTTGGTGTTCTAGAAAATTTCCGAGTAACAAAAAATAGAAGAAAGAAAGTGGTTTGGAATTGAAACTGCAGGGATCATATTGTCCCATGATCTAACAGATTTTTAATGTTGAAGTCAAGAAGCTTCTGTTATACAAACAATTTGTTAGAAATCTAGATTTGGTTGGATATGAGTCTTCCAGTGTCTCCATACTTCTACTTAGTGCCGTCTTCAACTTAAATTCAATTTTTTTATAACCGCTCTAATGTATTTTTATTTAGAGTAAGTCTCTTGTGCATTAGTATACACCGTACAACTCAAGTGTATTTTTAAAGAGCCACATCATTTATTATTGAAAAGTTATACCATTAAAATTATATTTTTCAGTAATAATATGTGTAACTTTTCAGTTGTATTTTGTGTAACTTTTAAAAAAAAAAACTAGAGTTGCACGGTGCATCTGATGCATACAAGATTAAGACTTTTATTTAATAACCGCCTCGACGGCTATTACTCTCCTTCTTTAATTTTTATTTCAACTTAAAAGTTAGAACTTAAATTAATTTTTTTTTACTAAATTACTAAAACATGGAAATTTAATTGAACTACTTTATAATTTGTTCTTACTATATATTTTGTTGTTTTTAATGTTTCATTTAAAAATTGGACAACATTGTATTATAATAGTTTTTAACATTTTGTTGACTTATTATATTTTGTATTGTTTATTAACTATGTTTTAAATTTATAATTTAACGTATAATGTATATTTTCTATTGAAATTGTTAAAAAAATGCATACACATGCAACGGGAATACAAAAAACTTGGCAAAAAATAACATTTATTTTGAATTGAAATTAACGAGTAATTTGTAAACCAACATTAATATTGAGAGAGGATTCCATAAAATTAAAAAAGAAAATACAATATTGATAGAAAACCTTGCAATTGCCATACCTGATAGCTTGGATGGATAAATATTACTTTAACTCGGTCTCTAACTGATAGGCGGCTATCAAGTCGGGACCATTAGTCTTTAACTGAAGATTGGGAAATCGCTTAGCAGAATTTAATATGGATGGGCGAACGTGAACAATATCCAAGTTCTCAAGTGTTTGTAGAATGCAGTCGGGAATCTCTTTGAGATTTTCACAGTTGTTAAGCCCAAGATGCCTAAGACCGGGAAAGGAATTAGGTACGGCCTCCCATAGAACCAAGTCTGAGCAGACGATAACCAAGCATTCGAGTTCCCCAAAGACAACACTAGTAGCATCCCATTGGATTCCTGCAAACGCATTCTCCTTCAACTTGAGGACCTTAATACCACGAATATTTGCTAATGTGGACATATGTTTCCAGTCGAGGGACGTATTTGAAAGTGTTAGTCTTTTGAGATTTGGAGGGAAACGGAAGGAATCTGGCAAGTGCCTCAGCGGATTCTCGTGTGCTACTGCATCATGATACAGCTTCAACTTTTCTAGGGAAGCTAGTTCTTCCAAAGACATGTCGTGGAAAAGAGTGGCTAATTCCCCACGAATCCCCAACGTCTTTAGGTTTCTTGCTCTTTGGAAAAGTTGTGGGACTGATTGCGGAGACAATCTGTTCAGTGTTTGAAGGTTTTCCGCAGCTTGATCGCCTCCTCCGATGAATTCTCTTTCGAAGACGATGGCTGCTTTTGTCTTCACGTGCCTCAGTCGCATCATCTTCCATAAATTAGCTTCCGAAGTAACAGAATTTGAGTTTGTGTCGACAACGATAGTCTGCAGGTTCCATAGCTGGGAAATTTGTTCGGGAAGCACAGCGAGATCAGGAACACAGAGGACAATGTACCTCAAATGAATTAACTTTTTGAGCATTAATGGATGTATTTTCGTGAGTTTGATGGTCTGGGAATGCAAAATCCTGAGCAATAAGAAGTTGTTATAAAGAGCTGAAACATTTCCCTGCTGCATATCGATGGCATCCATCTGGAAGCATAAAAAGGAGCGGACACGTGGACCTTTTAGCTTCTCAGAGAAGAATTTGTTGACATCGGAATGCACACAAAGACGACGAATCTTTTCCATTTCATGAGCAGCTGAGACATGGCCGGTCCTTTCCTCCTCCTCCTCCATTTTTATTTCTTGAAACATATTCTGCTTCTCAGCTTTAGATATACAGAAATTGCGTATTATATCATGCACCATGCATACTTTTGCTTCCCCCATTGGATTTATTTTACGAGCCATCAACAAGTTCCTACTGATGAGATCATTCAAATTATCCTCCGAGATTTCCTCCAAGCTCCGGTTCTCATCATCATCTGGTTGTATGAAGCCTTCGGCAATCCACAAGCGCGTCAATGTCCATGTCGGGATCTCATAGCCAGCCGGAAACACTCCCAGATAAAGAAAACAATCCCTCAAGCGATCAGGCAATCTAGAGTAACTCAATGCAACAACCTCTAATATGTTGGGATTCAAATTTCTGGACAGGTTCATCCATCTTTCTCTGACCATGGCATCATCTGAATTTTTTAACCTAATATACTGGTCCCTGAGGACACCTCCGAGTACCACTATTGTCATTGGTATGCCGGCACACCTTTCAGCTATAACACTCGCTATATCTTTCAACGAATCAGGGCAAACTCCAACTCTTCCGAACACCTCTAACTGGAGGAGCTCCCAGCTTTCATCTCCGTTCAAACACCGAAGTGAGTGGACAACCTTACCGCGTCTGCCAATTGTCAATTCACGGCTTGTTATCAACACCTTGCTCTGCCCATTTCCGTGTGGCAAAGCAGCTTTCAATTCATCCAACTGCTCTGCCTTGCAGACATCGTCCATCACCAACAAGAACTTTTCTCCATACAAGCAGGCCTGCACTTTCTTGCATAACTCCTCGTTGCTCATGCTATATAATTCGTCGATGCTGCTGCTCGTGAAAGTTCTCATAATTTGGCATAGCACGTCCCTGCTGTCAATCCTCTTATGCATGTGAACCCAAATCCGAATGGGGAACTCGTAGCATATATCCTTGTCGTTATAGATCATCCATGCCAGCGTTGTCTTCCCCAACCAAGGCTTACCAATAATAGAGATAATGTCGAGTTCCGGTTGATTTTCCCTCAGATGGCGTATTATATTCTCTTTCTCATCTTTAAGACCAACTACTACTTCTCGCCTGATTAATGGAGCATACTGAACATATATAGGTTGGAAACCAACATCAATTAGCTACGAGGACGACATTTAAATATTCAACTCATGTAAATAAATTTGCTCATTCACAAATTAACATTAGTATTTATTCACCATAATAGTTCTAGAATTTGAATTTGATTCCAATGGAGTACACATTTTTTATATTAATCATGTAAATTTAAAAATATTATAATTTTTGCCCTATAAATTTATAAAAGGATCAAAATTTAAATATCAAAATGTGTAATCAATATCAACCAAATTTAAAATGAAACAAGTTACAGAACTTACAAATTTTTAATTTCCAAAACCTATTATTAATAAAATCATTTATTCATATACAAATTGGTCATAACATCATTACCTATATCGTGAAATTATGGAGTCGTGTTGTTATACTATAAAATAATTTATTATACAGTAATGGACTTATTTCTACTTATATTTTTTTAACACTTGTTTGTATGTTGTATTGCATAATTGAACATGCCCTAAAGTATTGACCTTCGTCTTTCTCATAAAATCTCTCCCACACAATAAATTTTTTATATCATAAATATTCATAATTATTTACAATTTCCTTTTATGTATCTCAATGTCATTAAAAATAATTTCATTATATATAATACTAATAATAAACAACTTCAATATTAAAATTCGCAACAAGTCAAATGGGTCATTTAATTATGGAGCGGACAAGTATTACATTATAAAATATTTTGATATCAATAAATACAAATCCTATTGTAACATCTACATATATTTTAAAATTAATTATAAATAAAATATAGATATATATTGAAAACCACTTAGGTAATTTCTATACTTTATATTAGATTTTGTTGGTTGAGTTTTAATGGTTTTGATTTATTGCTTTTCATTTGTTATGGGTTTGTTTGTTATTATGATTGTTGGCTAAATTTTTTGTGTTTGGAATTATGTGGGTTGATTTTGTTTGTTTATCATATAATTGAAAGTTAAATGATTAGTTTAATGAGTTTTGTATATATGATCAATTGCATGATTAGCTCTTTTGAGAAAGTTGTTTGTTGCAAAGAGAGTTTAATGGACAAATTTATTTTGTATGGGTGTGGGTTTAATTAGGTGATTTGAATTAATATTGAGTTATCGCAATGAGAATCGAGTAATTCCATTAGAAATACTATTAAACTACATTAATTGTTTGAATTAACATTTAGGTAAGAGAAAATATACATTTTTGTCCTATAAATTTCGTTGACTTTGGTTTTCGTCCTCTTAAATTTTGAATTTTTGTTTTCATCCTTTAACTTACCAAAAATTATGGTTTTCATCCTATTAAGTTTTGAATTTTTTTTTGTCCTTTAACTTACCAAAAATTATGGTTTTCATCCTATTAAGTTTTTAAATTTTTATTTTCATCCTTTAACTTACCAAAAATTATGATTTTCGTCCTCCAACCGCCTATAACCAGTCACACAAGCGATAATACACACGTAGATCAATTTTTTCTATTTTTTTAAGTGAAATACTGATGTGGGGGTATTTAGAAAGAATTAGGTCTTGATGGATAAAATATATGATTAACGTTATATTCTCTCCCAAATCAAAACCCTAGTCGATCAAATCTAGGCATGGGGGCTTGAGAGAATTAGGGAAAAAAAGAAACAAAGATCCCCAAATCAAAACATCCAAAAGCCTAAATTCTTTTGAGCGCATACTTACTGTACTTAAAGGAAGAGGGATGTCTTCAAGAAATTCGTATGAATCAACGAGTTTCGAGTGCAATATTAAGTGTATTGTGGTTTCGTTGCACGGTTTGAACATTATATTTAAAAATGAATCTGGACAGAAGATTCTATTGATGTAAGTATTGGACGGTATTTGGGAGGGAATTTACGGTTAAAAGTGTATTTTGTCAAGACCTAATTCCCTAAAAATACCCCCACGTTAGTATTTTGTTTTAAAAAGAAAGAGAAAATGGATCCACATGTGTATTACAGGTTGTATGACTGGTTATAGGCGGTTGGAGGAGGAAAACCATAATTTTTGGTAAGTTAAAGGACGAAAACAAAAATTCAAAATTTAAGAGGACGAAAACCATAATTTTTGGTAAGTTAAATGACGAAAACAAAAATTCAAAACTTAAGAGGACGAAAACCAAAGTTAACGAAACTTATAGGACAAAAATATATATTTTCCCTTTAGGTAATTAGTGAGGAGACAAAAGATAGGGCACCATAGTATACGGTTAAAAAGCATGCTTGAATTTATTCTAGACTTGGGTCGTTACCCGAGAGGGAAAGGGTGAGCCATAACAATCTGCATGATTAGTTGACACGTTAATCATAGACTAATTCAGTACGGTTTAATGTGTATTATTTATGATTGCTCCTATGTTTGACAAACAAAAGGGATAAATAAACTTGTTGAACCATTAATTGATTACCTCAAAGGAAGAACACCCGAACATTTATTTTTCGTATTATTTATCTTTGTTGATTTATCTAGTGCTTGCTATTGCAATTGCTTTAATTAGTGAATTTATCATGTTTTATTTTAATTGCTATCTGAATTGTTGCATTAGTTTAATTGGTGACAGGATGGTTTGCGCTACAATCAAGTGTCGACGCACAGTTCAAGGGTTACGCTGGACACTATAATCTCGTAGATCAATAATTTAATCAATTTCTTACTATAACTACTCAAATTTCTTATATTTGTGAAGTAAATGTGGCAAAACACGTGTCATAAATATATCCTTAAACTCATAAATCAATTACAAAAATTATAAAAAATTACTTTGATTCTTAAAAATGTATTTATGATATAAAAAAGTACAGTGACAAAAAAAAAACTAAAGCAAAAAATTTATTAAATTAAAATATATTCTATTAAAATGACTAAAATATAATTAATCCCAAAATTAATTTATAAATCTTATCTAAATTTAATGGATGTATTATTTTAATGAATTTTACTAATTCATTTATTATGATAAAAAAATTATATAAAAAATACATTTTTTTAAAATATAAAACATCTAAAATATTTTAATTTATTAAAATTATAATTTTTTATACTCCCCCCGTCCACCAATCTTTTTTTCATTTGTAAAGTGACACGATATTTAATGAAAATTAGTATTATATTGAAATGGTAGATAAAGTAAGGAAAAAGTGGAGGTATTATGATACGAACGAGGCCCGGGAATTGAAGAATGCTTAAAATCGTGCACGACGGGCCCGGATCAAAGCCGCAACCCAAACCAATCTTGATGGCCCAGGCCCAAGTGGCAAGTAGTTGCAAAACTCTAAACATGAATTTCCAGTCCGTATCTTTAAATTAGTTGCAAGTTACTTTTAGTCCACTAATTTTATATTTTGCAAGATATTCGTCTTTACTAATATTAATTAGATATTAATTAGATATCACAAATATTTTGGGAGTTAGTTAGGGCTACAGCAATAGGAGATACGTATCTTAAGAGTCTACTGGATTTATTTTATCAGAAATTAATTATTTAAAATTCCTTTGCATCTTGCAAATTGCCGTTGACCTGCTGGCCTGAGCCAGGGTTACGGTTTCCACTATCATTGTTGATAATCACGTTTGCATCATTGGTGCTTTCATTGAGAGCGAAGGATCAACGATGGCAGGAACTCATCGCGACTGGATAGAGCTATTAGAGGCGCGCTCCGATATGATTGAAACGGGTGTAACCGACGTGAGGAGTAAGATCGACACACTCGTCAAAACCATAGAACAGATGGGTCAACAGATGGAATTGTTGGTCAGGCGCCATACCAAAACCAAGAGCGTAAGGTCGACGTCCGGGTCATCTAAGACGTCCGACAACGAAATGGAAGAAGAACAGATCAACCCGACGTATCAGAACGGATCAGAGACAGAAAGAAATCGAAGGGATGATCGGAATGGATCAGAGACAGAAAGAAATCGAAGGGATGATCGGAAGAAATTCCGGCCAAAAATCACGTGTCGGACGTTCAACGGCACAGACCCAGTATCATGGCTCAGCCGGGTTGATCAATATTTCGCATTAAACGAAATCGATCGCGAAGATAGAGTCCAATACGCTGCCTACTACCTAGAGGGGGAGGCAAACGTGTGGTGGCAATGGATAAATAAGGTATACCGCAAGAAAGGACGGTTAATACGCTGGAAGGATTTCGAGAAGGAGTTACTCGCCCGGTTTGGACCATCGGAATATACGGACTACGACGAGGCGTTGGCACATATTAGGCAGACAGGTAGTCTAAGAGAATACCAACGAGAGTTTGAAAAACTAGCGAGCAGGGTCCACGACTGGCCGGAGAAGGCGTTGGTAGGGGCCTTCATCGGGGGAATGAGGCCTGAGGTGTCCGCAGAGGTTCGGGTCCATCGCCCGAAGACGTATAATAGCACGGATAAGGGATGACCACCTAAGCCTGACAAGGAAGTCCTTTCGACAGGAGGCGCGCAAATTCAATCCGACTATTGAAGAAGTGAAGGGAGGAATCGGAGTTAGCACGGGTAGCCCCAAAGGCACAACAAGTAAACCATTAGCCGCTGGAATCAAACGACTATCTTGGGAGGAAATGCAAAAGCGGAGAGAAAAGGGGTTGTGTTTTAATTGTGATGAGAAATTCACACCTGGGCACCGGTGAAAGGCAAGACGGGTCTTCCTCATCGAACCGTTGGACGAGGAAGAATACGAAGGGGAGGCTGCTGAAGAAGAGCTGGAAAGGGCAGATGAGGTTGAGATTTCGGTACATGCCATATCAGGGACGCAAGGGCCTAGAACTATGAAACTCCCTGCATGGGTGAAGAATCGCCGGATAATTGTCCTCATAGACAATGGGTCCTCACATAATATCATCAATCAAGAACTGGCGAAAAAAATGAACTTGCAAGCGACGCAGGTTGAACCATTTCAAGTGCGGATAGCGAGTGGTGAAGGGTTAACGTGCGACGTGTTGTACCGGGGTGTGCCCATTCGAATGCAAGGAGTGACGATCACTGCCGATCTTTATGCCTTGCCGTTAGTAGGGCCGGATGTGGTACTGGGTATACAGTGGTTAGCGGGCTTGGGACAAGTCGTGTCCGACTACGCGAATGGAACGATGCACTTTAAGTGGGGAGACGGGGAGGTCACGTTAAAATCAGGAGTAGAGGAAACTCTTATGGAAGTAGGTTTGCGAAGTATTGAGAGAATGTGGAAAGGAGGAGCGCAATGTTACATTGTTAAGGTTGAACCTGCAGGGAAACCAACACAATGCAAGGAAGAAAAATGGCAGGAAGATGTTGCGCAAATATTGCAGGATTATAAAGCTGTGATGGAAGAACCTCAAGGATTGCCACCTAAACGAATATTCGATCATTTTATTCCAATGAAGGAGGAAGGTCAGCCGGTAAACGTACATCCATACCGCTATGCCCACTTCCAGAAAAGGAGATCGAACGACAAGTCCGCGACATGTTAGACAGGGGATTGATTCGGCCGAGTTGCAGTCCGTTTTCTTCTCCAGTTTTGTTAATCAAGAAGAAGGACGGTACGTGGCGGTTTTGTACCGATTACCGAGCTTTGAACAAAGCCACCGTGAAGGACCGGTTCCCCATTCCCACAATCGATGACATGCTTGATGAGTTGGGAGGGTCCCAATATTTCTCTAAGCTAGACTTGAGGGCAGGCTACAATCAAATCAGGGTGGCCGAAAAAGACATCCATAAAACCGCCTTCCGCACACACCACGGGCATTATGAGTATTTAGTTATGCCTTTCGGTTTATGTAACGCCCCTTCTACATTTCAGAGTGCCATGAACTCTATTTTTCAGCCGTATCTAAGGAAGTTTGTTTTGGTCTTTTTTGATGATATTCTCATATATTCAAAACAGTGGGCTGATCATATTGACCATTTACGCACAATTCTCAGCGTGTTGCAGAAGCACCAATTTTACATCAAACGGTCTAAATGCACATTCAGAAAAGAGGCAGTCGAATACTTGGGACATATCATCACACGGGAAGGAGTTAAGGTCGATCCGAGTAAAATTGAGGCTATGCGGGCTTGGCCGTTGCCTACCACCTTAACTAAGTTACGCGGATTCTTGGGCTTAACAGGCTATTATAGGAAGTTCGTCATGGATTATGGGACCATCGCCCGTCCGTTAACAAACATGACTAAGAAGGGGCAGTTTTTGTGGACAGCGGACAGCACAAAGGCATTTGAGAAATTAAAAGTCGCCATGTCAACAACGCCTGTACTGGCAATGCCTAACTTCAACCTACAATTTGAGATTCATACCGATGCTAGTGATGTAGGGATTGGAGCGGTCTTAGTGCAGCAAGGACGTCCACTTGCGTTTCTCAGCAAGGCGCTGGGAATTAAAAAAATGCAATGGTCGGTCTACGTTAAAGAGATGATGGCGGTCGTAGAGGCGGTGCGCGTATGGAGACCGTATTTAATGGGCCGTAAGTTTCTCATTATCACAGACCAGCAGCCGCTTAAACATTTACTGGAACAAAGAATTACTACTCCCGAACAGCAGAAATTCGTAGCCAAGTTGATGGGTTTTGAGTTCGAAATCCTGTACCGACCTGGAAAACAGAATGCTGTCGCGGATGCATTATCACGACGTACGGACAGCCCATTGCTGTGCGCAATCACAGGTCCAGTCTGGAAAATCTGGGAGCAGATTCGAGAGGCGACGAAGAACGACCCAGCCTTGGTCAGTGTGAAACAGCGGATAGATGAGGGCGAGCAAGAGATCCTAGAGGAATATGAATGGAGGGACGGGCTACTACTACACCACGGCAAGGTGATGATACCCCAATCTGAGGAGCTACGAACAAAACTCCTAGCATACTTCCACGAAGCTCACAGCAGCGGGCATTCCGGAGTCTACCGTACATGGGCACGACTCACTGCTACCTTCTTCTGGCAAGGAGTAAAATCAGATGTACGAAACTTCGTTGCCAAGTGTGATGTTTGTCAACGAGTTAAATCAGATTCACGGAAACCCAGTGGGCTGTTGCAGCCATTACCAATACCAGAGCGGATTTGGGAAGATGTGACGATGGATTTTATTGAGGGCTTACCGACGTCAAATGGGTTTAATGGGATTGTGGTTGTAGTTGATCGGCTTACTAAGTACGCTCATTTTATTCCACTTTCACATCCTTATACAGCTAAAACTGTAGCACGACTCTTCGTAGAGTATGTCATTCGCCTGCATGGGTTACCCCGTTCAATCATCACCGACTGTGATCGCATCTTCATAAGCAACTTCTGGAGAGAGTTCTTCAAAATGCAGGGAACACAATTGGCCATGAGTTTCGCATACCACCCTCAGACGGACGGACAAACCGAGGTCACAAACCGCACCCTTGAGCAATATTTACGGTGTTACGCTCACCAACATCCCAAACGGTGGGAAGACTACTTACCATGGGCAGAATATTGGTACAACACTACTTACCACGCGTCGACTAAATACACACCATTCGAACTCGTTTATGGCAGACCTCCGCCTCATCTTGTGAGCTATTCGACCAGCTCATCCTTAAACTCGGAAGTTGATAGAGAACTCTATGAGCGGGACCTCATGATTCGTGAGCTCAAGATCAATTTGCAGCAGTCTATTATCGAATGAAAGAGTATCACGATAAAGATCACCGGGAAGAAACTTTTCAGGAGGGGGACTTGGTCTACTTGAAATTGCGACCCTACCGATAACAAACCGTTTCTCAGAAAGCTATGTACAAGCTGGGGTGTCGATTCTATGGTCCTTTCAAGATAGAAATACGAATTGGGGAAGTGGCGTATAAGCTGGAACTGCCCCCAGGTGCTCAAATACACCCCGTAGTGCATGTATCTCAGCTGAAACGGCGTGTCGGCCCAGAAATTACCATCAAAAATGGGTTACCTTCAGTGAACGACAAAGGGAACGTGATCCTTCGTCCAACCCGAGCCGTGGAGTACAAGCGAGTGAAAAGAGGAGGCCGCATGCACTGGGAAGTGTTGATTGAATGGGAATCGTTGCCAACCGAGGAAGCGACGTGGGAGAACGTAGACGCAATGAAGGAACGATTTCCCGAATTCATCCTTGAGGACAAGGATGTTCGTGAAGGGGATGGGAATGATACGAACGAGGCCCGGGAATTGAAGAATGCTTATAATCGTGCACGACGGGCCCGGATCAAAGCCGCAACCCAAACCAAACTTGATGGCCCAGGCCCAAGTGGCAAGTAGTTGCAAAACTCTCAACATGAATTTCCAGTCCGTATCTTTAAATTAGTTGCAAGTTACTTTTAGTCCACTAATTTTATATTTTGCAAGATATTCGTCTTTACTAATATTAATTAGATATTACTTAGATATCCCAAATATTTTGGGAGTTAGTTAGGGCTACAGCAATAGGAGATACGTATCTTAAGAGTCTATTTAATGGAGTTGTAATTCTGGATTTATTTTATCAGAAATTAATTATTTAAAATTCCTTTGCATCTTGCAAATCGCCGTTGACCTGCTGGCCTGAGCCAGGGTTACGGTTTCCACTATCATCATTGATAATCACGTTTGCATCATATTATGAGCAAGTGAGTGTGGGTTGTTTCCAAATAAGGAAATGAAAAAAAGTTTTGTGGACAAACAAAAAAAAGAAAATGAGAAATAATTTATTGAACAGGAGGTAGTATTTAATATATTTGGAAACGAAAAAAAGTTTTGTGGACAAACAAAAAAAGAAAATGAGAAATAATTTAGTGAACAGGAAGTAGTATTTAATATACAACCAATTATAGTTTTTTAGATGTTTTTATTAAGTGTTTTGCTTTAAAATTTATATTTTGCACGTTGAAAGACTTAGTCAAGACGGTCTGACAAAAAATATTGAAAATGTATAATTAATGACTAATTTTGTGACATGTGAAAATTGGTGATAAAAACTGAGAATTTAGGTAAAATTAAGAGACCAAAATTGATATTAATCCTTTAAATTTTCAAATATTTTAGGGATAAATAATTCAACATCAAGATTAAAAAATAAGAAAAGATGCCACACGATTTGGAATAAAACGAACATAGCTTGAATAACTTAATGGCATATATATATTTTCAAAATCTAACAAAAAATCAGTCTCACTAATTTTTTTTATTTTTAAAAACAAACATTTACTACTATAAATAGTATTAAGGGAATCTCACATCAGTAGTGAGTATAATCTTGTGCGGGCTTATAAATCTAGACAATTTTCTCATTTACAACCTAAGTTTTAAATGTAGAATTAGACATTCATATATGGTATCAGAGACACCTCTTTACTCGATGTATAAATTAATTCACATGTAAAACCACGTGTTGAGCTTGATTTGCCTCTCACATGATGGAGAGTATTAAGGTATCCTATATTGGTAGTGAGTATGATTTGGATGGACTTATAAGTCTGGTTTTTAAGTTTAGAATTAGGCCTCCATATAAAATAGTTATAACAAATTATGAAATTAATATGTGTGACTAATTTTCGAGCATTAACCAAATTAATTTAAGATTAAACATGGGGTGTAATGAATCGATATCTGTTACCTTCATCCTTTCGTGGACTTGTACTTTCTTGGTTGTGCCTACAGCAGATTGCAGGGAACCTTTCATATCCGCTGCTGCCATCCTCAGCATATGTTTCACCTTATCTTGTCTAAGGGACTTCAACTTTTTGGCAAAGTTCGACTTCATGAGAAATCGCCGGCTCTTGCTCTTGGACATATATTCCGTCAACCAAGAGTCAATGGTGTCTTCGACCTCGTGAACGGCCTCCATCATGTGGTTGATTGATCTGATCTCAAGATCATCGTCCGACGTCATGTTGGCCATAGCTCTGCTCTTGAGAATGTCATTCAGTTGAGCAACATCGTCCTTGAGCTTTCTGAACTCTTTCGCAGCTACCCAAATCTGATCTGAGTAACCTTTGATAACCCCGGTCAACTGTTCCAGCAGGGACGTCACGGCAGCGTGATCTTCCATCTGCTTTCGGGAGATCGAGATCGAGTTAGAGAGAGAGAGAGAGATGGGTGGATGGATGATGGATTAATATTAATCTTTTTTTCACATCAGAAATACTAGGCTCGGTATTTTGGGGAGTTTAGCATTATTAGATTAAAAGTAATAATGTCAACTTACTGCATGTGGGAGACCTACACATTTTTGTTTTGGGACTGTCACGTCCGTCTTGTTCAAATTTAAAATTAAAACCAGGATTTCAGTATTAATGAAAACCTACACAATTGATTTAACATAGAAAAATAAAATCAGGTAATATCATAAGGATTTAAAATCAAGATTCAACGGCATCCAACATCAAGATTCGACCAAAAGAATTAACTTAGGAGGTGTTTGGTTTTTTAGATAGGGCAGGCTGAGTAGGATAGGATTTCAATATATTGTATTGATTACAATCCTAATTTTAAAATAAAATATAATATTTATGATTGTTTTCTTAAAATTAATCCAATGTAATAGTTGGGATCAAGTTATCATTTTTTTTTAACATTAGGTTGAATTCAAATATCGGGCCAAGATTTAATCCTGGGCTCAAATCTTAGAAAACAAACACAAATTTATTTAAAATTTAGAAACTTAATCCACCCTAATTTATAAAACTAAACACCCCCTTAAAGTATAAAAATATTCTAATTCTAATAATAATAATAATAATAATAATATATTTTGTGTTGGATGTGGTGTTTTTATTAGATGTTGGACGTGGTGTGATCATATTATATCCCACTCCAGCATCTGTCGTTTTTATTTTAAGTTTTCCATAGCATAGACACTTTCTGTAATTAGCTCATTAAAATATAATGAAAACCTATTGCAAGACATTGTGCGCATTTGATTGCTCGTAACATTTGATTTCTTTCTTTGTAAATCTTGTAACACTCTACACATTTTGTGGCAGCGGTCGTGCGTGATCATCAGCACCTGCGTCGCCTTGCGCGAGATATCCCATGTGAGCATAGCAATCAGGAGCACCACCACCGCCACAGCTCTCGTAGAGAGTGCGATTATGCAGCAGCCGCTGAAGCTCCAACCCATATGCGTTCAGAAATTATTTTTTTTGTCCCATAACTTATTGAGAGTCCGCTTTTAGTCCCAAAAATTTTGACTCTTCGATTTTGATCCGGAAATATTTTGTGTTTGTCCAATTTTTGTCCTATTTTTACAAAAAAAAAAATATTATTATTTTTTGCCATGCACGGTGCACATGGTGGTTGAATTTGGAACTTTCCATCTTCATTGCTGATATTTTACTATTTTTTATTAGTGTTTCAGTAATATAGAAAAAATAAATAAAAAAATACAAAATGAAAGTAAAATTGATTGTTTAGCAGCCACGTCGAAAAGAGTATCAAAAATCCTCAAATTCAACCACCACATGTGTCGTGCATGGCAAAAAATGATATTATTTACACATTTTCAGTAAAAATGAGATCAAAATTGAACAAATACAAAAAATTACGGGACCAAAATAAAATATTCAAAATTTTTGGAATAAAAAACGAACACTCCGGCCACCGCATCCGAAATCAACATGTCCCCATGGTGTGTGGTATGGTTGGTAGGAGTGTGGGTAATTATTTAAATAATTAAATGTAAGTTCAAATTTGTTGAATAATTATATTTTCATTTTTAAATAGTTAATTTTCATCTGTCAATGATGAGCCAAGTGATGGTAATATCAATTTTGAGAATAAAAATAAATTTTGATTATCAATTTTGAGAATGCCAAAAAAACAAAAAAAACTTTGGATATTAAAAATTATATTTACCCGACATAATACATGTTCTGGCCAAAACTCTGTCGCTGACTACACGCCACCATAAATACCACTTGCAATATTTAATTTCTTGCTGCCTCAGAAGTCTTTTTTAACTGGTAATGATACATTTTTTCAAATGGAGGAACCCAAGGTTCTCCATTTGTTAATCAATACTGAAGCGCCATTTGTTTAAACGTAATTAAAATTTTATTTTATTCTTTATCACTTATCTACATGACCACATGCCATCAGTATATGACCAATAAAAAATTAATAGAATGTACATTTGAAATATTGAGATATACTTGCATTTGTAATAAAATTAATAGTCAATATATTCCATTCCCATTGAAAAGTTTGAACCAAACACCCAAATTACTTTATGTTAGAAAAATTAATGAATCAATACCCATGTTCTAAAAGTCGCTAGTCGCTAGTCGGTCGGACCACTAGGGTCTAGTGACTTGAGCGACTAGTCGGAAATTAGTCGGAGACTAATCGGATGCACCTAAATGGTAAAATATAATTAATTACTTAATAAATTATTAATACAGTGTAGATAAAATCATAAAAAATTAATATTACCTTCTTTCAATGTTAAAATATAAGTGATAACAGCCATAAAACTCAAATTTTAATAAAGTGATAATTTTATTAGCAGTTAAGAAGTTATTGTCTTCATTTTATCAGCACAAAAAGTTAAGGTCCTCATTTTGCCACCCTCCTACCGTCCTGGAAAAATACAAAATATCATCATCTTAGTTGCATATTACATCATCTTATACAATGCCATGAAAGATTTACATCTCATTTAAAAGTTGGTAAAATAATTTTTTTAGTCCTTTATCTTTCAACTATTACGTTTTTCGTCCTCTTAACTATAACTTTTTAAAAATAGTTCTTTAACTTATTAATATTTTTTTCGTCCTCTTAACTATACCTTTTTAGAAATAGTCCTTTAGCTTACCAAAATTGTTTTTTTCGTTCTCTTACTTGGCTGAAGTGGAATTTATTTTATTTTTAATAACACACGCACACGTGGCCCCAGTTTGGGAGGGAAGAAACGCGCGCTAAACACTGAAAAATCAATGCACATGATGTCGAAGGTAATGAGATTTAGGGTTAGATATAATTTGAGGATTTTTCAGTGTTGAGCGCGCGTTTCTTCCCTCCCAAACTGTGGCCACGTGTGCGTGTGTTATTAAAAATAAAAAAAATTCCACTTCGGCCAGGTAAGAGGACAAAAAAAAACAATTTTTTGTAAGTTAAAGGACTATTTCTAAAAATGTATAGTTAAGAGGACGAAGAAATATTTTTTGGTAAGTTAAAGAACTATTTCTAAAAAAGTATAGTTAAGAGGATGAAAAATACAATTGGTGAAAGATAAAGGATTAAAAAAATCATTTTCCCTTAAAAGTTCGAACTTATTCAAAATTATGTCACATCAATATATTTATTTAATTTCTCTACTATGTAAGATAATGACGCGTGATATAATTTTCTGCCCCATGTGCATTTAAATGTGAAGTTATCAACTACTCCACTCATATTTTTAGTCCATCAATTAAACTTATTTTCTTCCTACCACCATTATTTTTTTTTATGTGGTGGCCCCTAGACAATATAAAATTAACAGTTAAGTTACACAAGTTGTGACGAAGTGATATAATTCAACTGGGACATTTTCTTTAAAACATGGTAACATTTTTACTAGATTCCAAACATGTCACATTATTCGATAGTTTGAATGTGAACCCACAATAAATAAATCCGTGGTACAATACTAGATTAAAAAATCCATATTATATTTTATTCAAGGCTCAGGTTCGTTGACTTTTCAAAATCCTAGGCTGTACCATATTATGTCAGTGGATATTGAAATAAAAGAGAAGGTACTTTTGAAAAATATTATGTCAGTTTATCAATATTATCATCCTCATCATTATGTCAGTGGACATTGACAAATATTGCTAGTTATACTAAGTCGAATCACAAAAAGTTAAAATTTATAAAAAAAAAAAGTTACTTAGATAGAATTTTTTAATCTCTCTTGAAAATAGGATTAAATTACTGATAATTTAATATTTTTAATATGGATTAAATGACTGATAATTTAATAAGCAGTAGACAAATATGAATTTCTCCAACCATATGAAAATTAGGGTTTGAGAATTGGAAATTTTCTGAAGCCATGCCTTTTGAGGTTTTTTTTTCTTTTCTGAAGAATCTTTTTTTCCAGATTTTTTGATAGATTTTATATATTAAGAATTATTTATCTATGTGGCTTATTATAATCCTAGTTGGCATAATAATATAGGACACTTATATATAATCTATCGCTTGACTAACAGAACGTGAAATAGGGGTCTCTTGAAATAAATTTTAATAGTTTGAGGGCTCTTTAAAACAAAAAATAGTTTAGGGGCCTTTTAAAATAAAAGATGAAAGTTCAGGGGTCTTTTAATGTATTATTCCTATAACTTTTTAGAAATAATTTATGTAACTTTTTAATAATAAATGGTGTAACTCTTTAAAAATACACTTGAGTTGCCCGGTGTATACTGGTGCACTACAGACTTACTCTAAATAAAAATACATTACAGCGGTTATTAAAAAATTGAATTTAAGTTGAAGACTGCACTAAGTAGAAGTATGGAGAAACTGGAAGACTCATATCCAACCAAATCTGTTTCTAACAAGTTGTTTGTATAACAGAAGCTTTTTGACTTCAAGATTAAAAACCTGTTAGATCATGGTACAATATGATCCCTGCAGTTTCAATTCCAAACCATTTTCTTTCTTCTATTATTTGTTACTCGGAAAAAATTCTTCAGAGAAATTTCTAGTACACCAAATGAATAAACCAAATTAAAGAGCAACCTGGGCATTCACACAAAAAAGAACGCATGACAGATGGCATGAAAAGCGTTCACACAAATTTCACATATGGTCCAATAAAAATTTGTGCTCACATTTGGTCTCACATTATTCCATTAATTTGAACAAAAAATCATATGGGACCATATATGATAAAATTAATGGATCAAATTCATGAGCACAAATTTTCGTGGGACCATTTATGCAATTTACCCAATAAAACTTGTAAGATAATTAAAAATATATAATTATTATTTTTTAATTTTTAATTTTTTATATTGAGGTGGAGGTAGATGAGAGTGGAAAAGGGGTGAAGGAGATTCAAAATGGGTGAAGGTGGTGAGAAAAATAAGTTGTAAGGAGTTTATTTTAAAAACTTATAAGTTGTTTCATACGGACACCATGTCATAATATAAGTTGTGTTTATATCATAATTTCTACAGCGAATATATGAATTTTTTATTTATACTCAATTGAATGTCATGATGACCTTTTCATATTAACATGCATGTTACAATTTGCACATCCAAAAATAAACAATCCTTCTTAAACTTCGCTCTCACCATCACCTCGTATTTAATCATAACTTGTTAAGTATCTTCACTTTATTTATAAAAGCAAATGAAATTATACCTCAAAACTGCAAATTTACCTCATTCAGTAAAACTGCAATTTACTCATTTATTTGGAACTAAATTAAACTGTATTTCTCTTGAAACAAAAAAAAATGTCGAATAACTACTAGACCAAAAAATAGAAAAAACCATTATTTTGCAAATTGCTCTTTTTTTTTTTGGGATAAAAAAATGCAATATACTCTATGTATTATGAAAATTAGTGTTATTGTGAAAGTTAGTCATTATGCATTGTCTTAGTGATTAAACTGAAATAATATCAATGGTTGTGGACATTAGTGTTAGTGTTTATTCTGGTTAGTATTAGTAGATCTCAGTAAGGAAAGACTTATGATATTGGTGGGTGAATTTAGTTAAAGGAGGGGTGTTAGAATTGGAACAAGTCAGCTGATATTGAGGAACTCGTCTGGTGGAAATCATGCGACCTGATCAGTCAGTTGACTTGAGTGTTGGTCTAAGATAATTGATCTGATGGTAAGTTAGTTGATGTCTGAAGTCGTCTGTCCTGAAGGAAGTCGACTGACTGAAGTACATAGTGTCCTGAAGTCAGTTGTGGACAAAGTCATCTAATTTGGAGGTCATGTGATTTGTCCAAATCAATAGAAACTGTTTTGTAGAGTTTCAAAACAAACATTTACGTCAGCAACACTCTGTTTTGTAGAGTTTAAAAAAAAAGATTTTCCCGGCTTCACCTCATCTTATCCAAGGAAATGGCTGCTTTGTCTACAGATGCCTCAGTCGCATATGAATGGGAATTTTTTTTAAGGCCAATAGGTTAGGGGGTTAGCAAAAGGAGGCCCCGTAAGTTTGCGGGCTGGCAATTTAAGGACCGCAGTTTTTTATCTTGGCAAATTAAGGACCACAGCTTTTTAACTTGACAATTTAAGGACCGCAGCTTTTTAACTTGGCAAATTAAAGACTAAATTGAGCCCTTATGAGCTCCAGGTGCGCTGAATTTACACCAGATTGACACTTAATTTTCACGTCCCACGTGTAGAATTAAGCCCACGTTTTCGTCCACCACGTGCCAATCTCGTGCAATTTCAACCTAACTGGAGCTCATACGGGCCAATTTTGTCCTTAATTTGCCAAATTAAAAAGTTGTGGTCCTTAAATTGTCAAGTTAAGAAGCTGCGGTCCTTAATTTGCCAAGTTAAAAAGTTGCGGTCCTTAAATTGCCAGCCCGCAAACTTACGGTCCTCCTTTTGCTAACCCCCTAACCTGTTGGCCTTAAAAATTATTTTTTCCCGCATCTGAATGGTTCCTACAGATTAAAAAGTTATTACCTATATACGGAAAAATTGTTAATTGTATATTTTTTCTTATTAAGCTTATAATCCAAACATGAAAAAGAAATTATCTTACATAATTAATCAATCAATCTAAATATACTATTTAACTCACAAATTTTAGTCAAACACCGCAATGGCCGCCTTTATCGATCCTAAGTCGCCGGATTATAAGTCAAACACTCGTGAAAACATGAAATTCTGACAGAAATTAAAGAGAAAGACCTTAATTGCCTTGATAAGTCAAGTCAATCACCCAAACTTGTGTATATACCACGAGAGTGATTCCAAAACTAATGCATTATTATTTTTTTATAAATAATATTTTATATCTCCATTAAATATGATATTTTACATCTTGATCGAGTATGAGCGTTACTACCATTTAGATTAATAATTAATTAATAATCAGCCATCCTCCAAATTAAATGATCGCCATCCATCCTGCATCTCTTCCAAAGTCAATCTTAGGAAAACTAATTTGATGGCTGAGGCAGATGCTGCGGTGGCGTTCCTGCTGGAAATGGTGACGGGGGTAATCGTGGGCTACGCACATCTGATATCCGGAGCTGGAGAAGAGTTCAAACAGCTGGAGCGCGATGTCAAATTATTGAAGGCCAATCTAAACAAGTCGAGTAAGGACCCAAGCGTCAAGGAAATCCAAGATCAGGTAATTGCAACTACCTCGTTCCAAAGAATTTTCAGCTCTAAGTCTAAGTAAATACGCAATACCAAGTGGAACGAAGGGTACGAAATCAATCTGATTGATTTTTTGATCAAAAGTACTATGTGAAATCTTCGGTTTTTTCCTCTTCCTCTATCCCTATCCCATTGGTACAGAATCAATAGAGAACTTTTTCTTTTTGTATGACGAGATTTTAGACATGTGCATCAAATGCAAACTTCCTTCTTGCATGAGAGGTATAAATTGATTGGTAGCTTACTTAATCAAACGAACGGGCTATTTTCAGGTGAGGGATGTCATTTACGAGGTCGAGGACACCATCGACTCTTGGTTGACGCAAGCGGCTGTACTCAAGGGCAAGAGCATGGTCAACTGCATGGGCAAATGGCTAAACCCAAGACATGTCAGCTTGGCAAACCAGGTGAAGTCCCTTAGACGAGATAAAGTGAAGGAAATGCTCGATAAGACCATGACCATGACCATGGGAACTCATCAGAGTACAAGCGAAGAGGCCAGCTGGGAATTAATAAATACGGTAATTATTCATTAATTTTTTGTTCAGTTATAAATAAATATTAATGGTTAGTTTACACTTTGATATCATATTTTGGAAATAACGAGTTTGGAAATAGAGAAATCTTATTCTAATTTGGGATTCATCCCATAACTTTTCTATTATTTTCGATTTGGTCCCATAACTATGTAATGTTTCAGTTTAGTTTCATAACAATTCAAATCTAACCAAAATAGTTCCGGAAATGACATAAAACGACGTCGTTTTACTCACGTGTTATATTTTCCGGCGGAATTGGCTCACGCGGCACATGAATAAAACGATGTTGTTTAATATCATTCTGTGACTATTTTGGTTAGATTTGAATTGTTATGGGACTAAATTGAAACATTACATAGTTATGGGACAAAATTGAAATATTACATAGTTATGTGACCAAATCGAAAAAGTGAAAAAAGTTATGGGACGATTTTGGTATTAAACCCTTCTAATTTACTATTTTTTTATATTTAAAATAGATTATTAAATTAATATATTAACCTTATTTACAATTTCAAGGTTATTCAATTAGTTTTTTTTAAATATAGATTAATTTAAAACATATATACATTTTAATTTATGAATTATTTATTAATTTAAGGCATTTTTTTTAAATTTTGTGATTAGTTTTAAAAATAATTAGATAATGTCCTAGATTTTATTTTAATCTACAAAATCCAGATTGTGCATAGCTTAATTAATTTGTTGCTGGAATAGAAGTCCTTACTACGTAAGGTCAACTTGTTCAATTAAACTCATAGTTAGATAAACATGTCCTAGAAAAATATTTAAGTACCATTGATCAAATGTAGTGATATAACCATTCAATTCATATCTATATATAGGTATATTCTTTAAGAAAAATTGTTCACTACTTATTGATCAAGTAGTAGGTATAAATAGAAATTGGTTGTTATAACCTAGCTAGGTTTTGTTCTGCAGGATGAACCACTGAGGGAAGAAAAAGTTGTACCACGCGCGGATACGGTAAACATTATAATTGGGTATCTAACGACACGGCAAAAGGAACTGGACATTATCCCTATTACCGGTATGGCCGGCATGGGGAAAACAACCATGGCCAGGAATATCTTCAACTCTAAGATCATATGTGATGAGTTCAAGAATAATCGCTTTTGGGTTCAGTTCTCTCAAAGGTTCAACTGCCATGAGGTGTTGGTCAAGATCATAAACCAAATAAAACCAGGCAAAAACGACGACATGCCTGGAAAGACCAATCTTGAGCTATCGAGCATAGTTCGCTCCTGCTTGCAAGGAGAAAAATTCTTGTTTGTGTTTGACGATGTGTGGGAGGAGAAGCACTGGGATGCTATACGAGAGGCCTTGCCAGGCAGCAACGGTAGCAGTAAGGTCTTGATAACGAGTCGCAACAAGAAAGTCGGTAGACATGTTCAACAGATTACGGAGCCCCACGAGCTGCAGCCTTTGGACGGATCCGAAAGCTGGAAGCTCCTCCAGTTTGAGGTGTTTGGGAATCACGAAAGTTGCCCCGAAAACCTGCAAGATGTTGGTGAACATATAGCTGGAGAATGCAAAGGAGTGCCACTGTTGATAAGGTTGATGGGAGGTATTCTCAAGAACCATTACTTGACATTAAAAAAATCCCCCGTCAAGGTTAAAAACAAGTGGAATGAGTTGGCTAGAAATGTGAATCAAGCACTAAAAGTTAAGAAGCAAGACATACTAAACGTGGTAGCAATGAGCTACAATAGCTTGCCTGATAATCTGAGGGAATGCTTTCTTTATCTCGGAGTATTTCCTCAAGGTTATGATATCCCAAGCTGGACATTAACAAGCTTGTGGATTGCAGAAGGCTTCATTAAACCCGACGAGGATGAGAGCATGGAGAAGATCGCGGAGAAGAATTTGAATGAACTCATCAGCAGGAACTTATTGATGGCTCGTAAAGAGAATTCAATGCAGGAAGTAAAAGTATGTGGCGTGCATGATATGATAGGTCTCTTCTGCAGATCCGAAGCTTCCAGGCAGAATTTATTCCAAGAGATTAGACTGTCGTCGGAGAATCAAGTACCCGGGGATTCTGAGATGGACAAGATCCGTCGTCTTTGTCTACATTCCAATCTGTCCAACTTCTTCTCTTCCGACCTAAAAGGCCAACGCATCCGCTCCTTCTTATCCTTGGGAAACGAGGCCATTGATTTACAGATACATGACAACGTAATCTCTGAAAGATTCCAAGCGCTCAGGATCTTGCACTCCGAGTACATCAGATTCATAGAATTTCCCGAAAGCGTTACCAAGTTGATTCATTTGAGGTACATTGTCCTGTGTGTTGAAAATCTCAAAGCACTCCCTGAAACTATTTCCCACCTATGGAACCTACAAACCATCGTTATCGACACAAAGTCAAATTCCGTTAAAATGGAAGCCAACATATGGAAGATGATTCGACTGAGGCACGTGAAGACGAAAGCAGCCATTATCTTGGATGCAAAATGGGGAGGCGCGGGGCAAAACCTTCAAATCCTCAACAGATTGTCGCCGGAATCAGTGACAGCAGGGGATTTTTCTGGGAAGGCGAGTAACTTAAAGACCCTGGGGGTTCGCGGTAGATTAGATTCTCTCTTTGATAAAATGTCCCTGGAAAAGTTGGGTCACTTGGAAAAGTTGAAACTATATCAAGCCGCAACTGAGAATCGGCTGCAGAGCTTCCCGGGGCGAGAGCGTTTCCCGTCGAATCTCAAGAGGCTAACATTGTCAAATACACGTCTCGATTGGAATCATATGCGCACATTAGCCACGATTGGTGATCTCGAGGTCCTCAAGCTAAAAAACAAAGCATTCAACGGAATGACCTGGAAAGCTGTAAATTATGTCTTCAGCAGTCTCCAGTTCCTGCTCATTAGCACTTCAGACTTGGTTTTCTGGGAAGCTTCACCCGATGCATTTCCTTCACTTACGCATCTCGTGCTTAAGGACTGCAACAAGCTCAATAAAATTCCACCTTGCGTGCAGGAAAAATTGGAAACGGAGACGACTAACTCGAGGGATCAATTCTGACTCTGCATTGGTCCTGCTTGTCATGCATATACAACCTCCATTTCCAACTTCTCTTCTCCACTTCTGTTTTCACGTTTTTGTTTTTTCTATTTTCATCAAGTGTTCATAGTCCAGTTTAAGCGCCATCTACAATGTGTATCTTCTCTGGGATTAAGGTTTTTTTTGTTCTACAACTTGTCAAAAATTTGAATTTGGTCCACATGGATTACACATTTTGATTTTGATCTTATAAGTTTGAAAAAATTTTGATTTTGGTCATTTTACAAACTGACAGGACCAAAATCAAATTTAATTTGGTCCTGTAATTTTGTAAAAGGACCAAAACTAAAAAAAAATTAAACTTATAGGACCAAATTCAAAATGAAGCAAAGTTATAGGGCTTATAAATCTTTAATCCTAAAATATTATATTATTATTGATGGGAGATTTTTACTTATTTGATAAGATTCATTGATGTTTTTATGATTTATTAAAGATATGTTAGAATATGGTTTATTATTATAAATATTTAGATATTTTATTTGATTATAAAACGGGTGCTGAAATTATTAGTGAAAAAATTGGGTTTATATTTTTTATCCTGTGCTTTGTTAGTTATTATTATAGTATTTGAATCAATTGATTAATAATAATAAAACGAAAATTGTATTATTCGATATTCGTAGAATTGAATCAACAAATTTACGATCATATCGTTAATTCTTTAGCTGCGTTAGTGTACTAATAACTTGATCGATTCATTGTAGAGGGAATTGCACTTTTGATCCCGGAGGACACGCACCCGATTCAAAATGGTCCCAAGCATTTCAGTTATGTCCCATATCTTTTTTTCGTTACAAAAATAGTCCCAAAAGATTCGAATAATACGACATTCATCCTATATCATCTAACACCATTTTAAAATTAACGGAGAAGTCACATTCTTTGCACGTGCTCGGTTATTAAGTGAAAATAACACAAAATCAACACAGAAAACACATATTTTGTGGAGATTAAACCCAAAATACACAATCATGAATCATCGTCTTCTTCGTTGGGGAAATTTACCCCAATAATGCTGTGCAAAAAAGCAATACGGCGAACTTAAAAACCTGATTATACTGCGGAAAAGAAATTTACCTCTTTTCAAAGTTCCCCGTATTCCTTTTCTGCGCAACCTTATTGGGGTAAATTTCCCCGGTGAAGAAGACGACGATTTGCGACTGTGTAGGTTTTTTTTTTTGTGTAATCTCCACAAAGTATGTGTTTTCTGTATTGATATTGTGTTATTTTGACTTAATAGCTGAGCACATGCAAAGAATGTGACTTCTCCGTTAATTTTAATACTATTTTAGATAATATGGGATGAATTTTGTATTATCCGAATCATTTGGGACTATTTTTGTAAAAAAAAAAAATATATGGGACTAAAACTGAAATACTTGGGACCATTTTAAATCGGGTGCGTGTCCTGTGAGACCAAAAGTGCATTAACCTCATTCATTGTATGAACGCAAAATCTGAACATTAAGAAAAATTACAGTCATATCATAAGGGTTTTTTTTTTCAGATCCAAACAAACAGGTGAATTAGCGTGATTGATGCGTTGAATATTATTTTAAAGACGTTCACTAATAATTCTAATAAACAATTTATTACATTGAGCAAGCACATGGTCGTGATGAGTCTGAATGGCCTAACAAATTATTAATACCCACTTGCAATGTTTACTCCAGTATATAATTTGTGATGGAGTCTAACCAGAACTTTTTTTTAAATTATTTTTATTTAGAAAAGATATAAATATATAAAAATTTTATTAATATTAATTTTTATTCGTATAAAATTAAAATTTTAAAAAGTTGGAACTCAGTCAATTTTTTTTTTTTAAATATCATTCTCAATGATATTTTTTTGACAGATATACGGTCAGAACAACTTTTTAAATTTTTTAACCTAGAAAAAGTTAAAAGGATATATGATTACGGTTGTTATTTTTTAAAATTTTATTAGTAGATAAATAGTAATTTTTAAAAGGTTGATAAAATAACATTTTTCAGTAAATTTTTTGTGACAGAGCCGTGTCAAAACTTCTTTTCAGCCTAATTTTACCTAAAAAAAATACTAGCATATAAATGATTGAGGTTAATTTTATAATTTTTATTTGTAAAAAATTAATATTTTAAATGGTCGGAGGCCAATCAAATTTTTCTAAAAATATTATTTTTTTACTAATATTTTATCGACTGATTCGGTCGTAATGACTTTTTAGTTATTTTTTAAAATTTTATTATTTGTTAAATAATATTTTTAAAAGGTTGGAGCCCGTCTGATTTTTTAAAATATAGCTTTTCCAGTAAAATCATTTTTATGTTTTTAACTATTTTAAGATTAGAATAAAATGCTAATAATGTAATCATGAAAATTCACTATTGAATGAGTCTTACTACCCATCCTTGGGATTGTTTCTAAATATTTTAACATTACAGCAAAATGCTAATAATAATGTAATTATTAAAATTAACTGTTGAATGATTCTCACTACCCATCATTGAAAATTGAAGATGTTACTACTGATTTTTCAATTTTCTTGTAGCATCTTGTGTTGATCTCTTTCTTATCTTATCTTTTTTCTTTGTTTAATTAGTTCCCAATAATTTTCGTGACATGTCACGTTACTAGAAATAAGAAAAAACCAAATGATGATAATAATAGCTCACTAATTTATTGTGTTTAATTTAAATTTACCAAAATAGTATAAGTAGAAAAACGTGAAAGCATCGATCATCGCGGAGGGCCTAATTACTTTGCAATATTTTAATTACTCGTTGTTTCCTTGACCTTTTATATAGGAGTGAGCTTTTGTTTGGATCTTGGTTGTGAGACGCATCTATCCATGAACAGATCAAAAGATAAACACAACTTGTATTAATTTTTATTTTTAATTCTACAAATGGTGGCCCGAACCCATAACCTCTCAATCATATGCAATTAAACTCTAAACAATTGAATTATATCACTTCGTTACAACTTGTGTAACTTAACTGTTAATTTTATATTGTCATTACAGCTATGATTTTTGAAGTCGATTATCTTTTGTCTAGGGGCCACCACATTAAAAAAAATAATGGTGGTAGGAAGAAAATAACTTTAATTGATGGACTAAAAATATGAGTGGAGTAGTTGATAACTTCACATTTAAATGCACATGGGGCAGAAAATTATATCACGCGTCATTATCTTACATAGTAGAGAAATTAAATAAATATATTGATGTGACATAATTCTCTACAAGTTCGAACTTTTAAATGAGATGTAAATCTTTCATGGCATTAGAGTTTAGGTCGTCCAATACCCTGAGTTCGATTTCAGTAGGAAAAGTAAATTACCCACTAGTTGAGAATTCGGCCAATAAGTGAGGGAGGGTGTGTTAGGTTAATAAATAAACAGATAGATTCTTTAGCCGCTGCAAGTTCAAACTTTTAGCTAAAAAGAAATTCTTCCTTTCAAAATAAAGACTGAAAATGCATCAAAAGTCCCAAAGTGTGAACATTGTACAACCTATTTTTTTTTTTTTTTTGTATAAGATGATGTAATTATGCAATTAATTCAAATAAAGGATGTTAAGAAGACTAATCTGTATAAAGTGTGAACATTGCACTACCTAATTTTTTAATTGTATAAGATGATGTAATATGCAACTAAGATGATGTAATTTTGTATTTTTCCAGGACGGTAAGAGAGTGGCAAAATAAGGACCTTAACTTTTTGTGCTGATAAAATGAAGACAATAACTTCTTAAGTTAAAAAAAAAGTACAATAACTTTTTTAGATTGACAATTTAAGAACTGCAATATCTAACATGGCAAATTGAAGCCAAATCACCCTGGGTCAACCAAAATCAGGGCAAAATTCAAGCCAAACTATCCCGGATCAACTCAAATTGGTCCAATTAGCTGTTTGGGTTATCAAGCTGTTTTGACGGGAAAAATATTTTTTTAGGACCGTAATTATAGGGTAGTTGTAATTTAAGGACAATAAGTTTTCGGGTTTGGAAAAGTAGGACAATATGTTTTGTGGCTTGGAAAAGTAGGACAATATGTTTTCAGGCTTGGAAAAGTAGGACAATAACTTTGGAAAAGTAGGAAAAGTAGGACAATAACTTTGAAAAGTTGTAAATCTAGGCCAATTTTTCAAAGTTATTGTCCTAGTTTTCCTACTTTTCCAAGCCTGAATACATATTGTCCTATTTTTCCAAGCTTGAAAACATATTGTCCTACTTTTCCAAGCCGGAAAATATATTGTCCTACTTTTCCAACTACCCTATAATTACGGTCCTAAAAAAACATTTTTCCCCTGGTTTGACCTCGATTCACAACATTTTAAATTTATTGTCCTTAATTTATCAATTCGAAAAATTACAGTTCTCATTTTGTCACCTTTCTTAAATCTCAGTTCTTAGAAAATGTTTTTCCCTAATTCTAAGCAAGGCGTATTGATTCATTAATTTTTCTAACATAAAGTAATTTGGGGGTTTGGTTCAAACTTTTCAAAGTGAATGGAATATATTGACTATTAATTTTATTACAAATGCAAGTATATCTCAATATTTCAAATGCACATTTTATTAATTATTTATTTGTCATATACTGATGGCATGTGATTAACAAATGGAGAACCTTGGGTTCCTCGATTTGAAAAAATGTATCATTACCAGTTAAAAAAGACTTAGCAGACCTGTAGTCATTACCAGTTAAAAAAGACTTAGCGGATGGTGGCGTGTAGTCAGCGACAGAGTTTTGGCCAGAACATGTATTATGTCGGGTAAATATAATTTTTAATATTCAAAGTTTTTTTTTTTTTTTGCATTCTCAAAATTGATAATAAAAATTTATTTTTATTCTCAAAATTGATCTTGCCATCACTTGGCTCATCATTGACCGATGAAAATTAACTATTTAAAGATGAAAATATAATTATTCAACAAATTTGATCTTACATTTAATTATTTAAATAATTTCCCACACTCCTACCAACCATACCACACACCAGGGGACATGTTGATTTCGGATGCGGTGGCCGGAGTGTTCGTTTTTTATTCCAAAAATTTTGAATATTTTATTTTGGTCCCGTAACTTTTTGGATTTATTCAATTTTGATCTCATTTTTACTGAAAATGTGTAAATAATATCGTTTTTTGTCTTGCACGATACATGTGGTGGTTGAATTTGAGGTTTTCTAGTACTCTTTCTGATGTGGCTGCCAAACAATCAATTTTACTTTCATTTTGTATTTTTTAATTTATTTTTTCTATATCACTGAAACACTAATAAAAAATAGTAAAATATCAGCAATGAAGATGGAAAGTTCCAAATTCAACCACCATGTGGACCGTGTATGGCAAAAAACAATAATATTTTTTATTTTTTTTTGTAAAAATAGGACCAAAATTGGACAAACACAAAAAATTACGGGATCAAAATCGAAGAGTCAAAATTTTTGGAACTAAAAGCAGACTCTCAATAAGTTATGGGACAAAAAAAAAATTCTGAACGCATATGGGTTGGAGCTTCAGCGGCTGCTGCATAATCGCCCTCTCTACGAGAGCTGTGGCGGTGGTGGTGTTCCTGATTGCTATGCTCACATGGGATATCTCGCGCAAGGCGACGCAGGTGCTGATGATCACGCACGACCGCTATGTGTAGAATGATACAAGATTTACAAAGAAAGAAATCAAATGTTACGAGCAATCAAATGCGCACAATGTCTTACAATAGGTTTTCATTATATTTTAATGAGTTAATTACAGAAAATGTCTATGCTATGGACAACTTAAAATAAAAACGACAGATACTGGATGTGGAGTATAATGTGATCAAACCACGTCCAACATCTAATAAAAATGCAGTAAAAGCTACTAATTGGTGAAATTAATCTAGAATTTTAATATCCTAATAATAATGATACTGGGATTATAATTGTTAATTTGTTATTAAATTTTGAGTTGGATTAGATTATGTCAAATTGAGTGTGTAAGTACTATATATATATATATATATATAATATATATTAATTACTATTATATTAATTGATGGATAAATTTTACACAAAATATATTATTATTATTATTATTATTAGAATATTTTTATACTTTAAAGTGGTGTTTTGTTTTGTAAATTAGGGTGGATTAAGTTTCTAATTTTAAATAAAATTATGTTTGGTTTCTAAGATCTGTGCCCAGGATTAAATCCTGGCCCGATATTTGAATTTAACCTAATCTTACAAAAAAGGGATAACTTGATCCCAACTATTACATCAGATTAATTTTAAGAAAACAATCATAAATACTACATATTATTTTAAAATTACTCAATCTGTTCTATCTAGGAAACCAAATACCTCCTAAGTTAATTGTTGTGGTCGAATGAGAAGGTGCCGTTGAATCTTGATTTTAAATCCTGATGATATTACCTGATTTTATTTTTCTATGTTAAATCAATTGTGTAGGTTTTCATTAATACTGAAATCCTGCTTTTAATTTTAAATTTGAACAAGACGGTCCCAAAACAAAAATGTGAAGGTCTCCCACATGCAATAAGTTGTCATTATTATTTTTAGTCAAATAATGCTAAACTCTCCAAAGTACCCTGCAGCCTTGTATTTCTGATGTGAAAAAAAGATTAATATTAATGCATCATCCATCCACCCATCTCTCTCTCTCTCTCAAGCAGTATGGCAGATCACGCTGCCGTGACGTGCCTGCTGGAACAGTTGACCGGGGTTATCAAAGGTTACCCAGATCTGATTTCGGGAGCTGAGACAGAGTTCAGAAAGCTCGAGGACGTTGTTGCTCAACTGAAGGATATTCTCAAGAGCAGAGCTATGGCCAACACGACGTCGGACGATGATCGTAAGGTCAGATCAAACAAAATCCAGATGATGGAGGCCGTTAAAAGACACCATTGACTCTTGGTTGACGGAATATATGTCCAAGGGCAAGAGCCGGCGATTTCTCATGAAGTGGAACTTTGCCAAAAAGGTGAAGTCCCTTAGAGAAGATAAGGTGAAAGATATGCTGAGGATGGCAGCAGCGGATATGAAAGGTTCCCTGCAATCTGCTGTAGGCACAACCAAGAAAGTACAAGTCCACGAAAGGATGCAGGTAACAGATATCGATTCATTACACCCCATATTTAATCTTAAATTAATTTGATTAATGCTCGCGAAAATTAGTCATACATATTAATTTCATAATTTGTTATAAATATTTGTATAGAGGCCTAATTCTAAACATATTTTCGTCGGTCCTACTATATGTTGCTCATTTGCTTTTTCACTTTTTTTAGGAAACTACTATTCACTTTTTTATTATTATTTTCAATATTTTTTACACTATTCCCATTACTTTTTCACTTTCATCCATCACATCATATACTATATTAATATTTTTATACACTTTTTAATACTAGTACCCAAAAGGTATGAGCGACTTATAAGAGGATAGAGGGAGTATATTTTTTATATAAATTTTTTATCATAATAAATGAATTAATAAAATTCATCAAAATAATACATTCATTAAATTTAGATAAGATTTATAAATTAATTTTGGGATTAATTGGATTTTAGTCATTTTAATGGAATATATTTTAATTAAATAAATTTTTTGTTTTAGTTTTATTTTGTAACTGTACTTTTTTATATCATAAATACATTTTTAAGAATCAAAGTGACATTATATTTATATTAAAATTATAAATACATTTTTTAAAGTAATTTTTTATAAATCTTGTAATTGATTTATGAGTTTAAGGATATACCTATGACACGTGTTTTGCAACATTTACTTCACAAATATAAGAAGTTTGTAGTTATAGTAAGAAATTGGTTAAATTATTGATCCACGAGATTATAGTGTCTAACGTAGCCCTTAACTATGCAAAGACACTTGATTGTAGCACAAACCATACCAATTAAACTAATGCAACAATTCAGATAGCAATTAAAATAAACACAATAAATTCACTATTTAAAGCAATTGCAATAGCAAGCACTAGATAAATCAACAAAGATAAATAATACGAAAAAAAAATGTTCGGGTGTTCTTCCTTACGGGTAAGCAATTTTTTTTTTATCAGACAAATATATTAATCATGTAAAATTGGAATACAAGGGGTACTCCAACCCTTACATGGTCCAAAAACTCGTAGTGTTAAAATAATTAATTCAAAAGCATAATCTGTTAGTCTAATCTAACCTATCCACCACATCCTCTGATGTCATTGTTCCACTCCGTGAAATTAGAGTTGCGCATCTCCTTTGATTTTGCAACCACCCAGTTCCACGACCTAGCCTTTATCTCTCCAATCATCTTTCTAATATTTGGACTCTCCTCGTTGAAAGTTGCATTGTTTCTGGCTTTTCAAATTACCCATCTTGTACATATCCATATGGTTGACGCGATCCTCTTCTTCTCTCCTTTTCCCAGCATTTTGCTATGTTGCAAGAAATTAATCCCCGGATCAACATGTGGTACCATTTCTAT
This sequence comes from Prunella vulgaris, assembly GCA_026898435.1. NCBI lineage: Eukaryota > Viridiplantae > Streptophyta > Magnoliopsida > Lamiales > Lamiaceae > Prunella > Prunella vulgaris. The sequence goes on along the minus strand of JAPKLY010000775.1, from coordinate 93,192 downwards.
GCCCATCCATCCACAAAAGTTCTGACCAAATACTATAAACTGTCCGACAATTAAGAAGTATGTGCATCGACGTTTCATTCTCCTCTCCACACATTGCACACCTTATGTCGCTGGAGCTTGGAATGATGCCCATCCGTTGTAGTTTTTCTTTAGTTGGTAGCCGATTATGTAGCAATTCCACACGATGGCTTGATAATTCCTTGGAGAGTAGCTTTTCCACAGCCTGTAGAATGCTGATTTTTGCTCTCGGTCTTTCTCTTCCTTCCTCATCCCGCTGTCTTTATTCTCGATAAGCTGATGCCGTGGAGAACAGCCCGTCTCTGGTGTGTCTCCAACGCCATACATCTCCTTCGCCTTGCCTCAAAGTTACCCTGTTAAGATACAACATTAAATCATTTAGCATTATATGTTCACTCTCCCTCAACTCTCTCTTCCATTTCATCTCCCATTTCCACCTTGACTCCTCCCATCTTCCCATCTCACTTATATTTTCATCTTGTTGACAGCTAAGCCTAAACAATCTATTAAAAGAGTTACTCAATGTTTCAATGTCCACCCAACTGTCCTTCCAAAATTTAGTTTCTCTACCCTCCCCTACTAACTTGTACATGTTTTCTCTCACACTCTTCTCCTCTTTCCCTACATATAATTTGCACATATCTCTCCACCACCCTGATGTGTTACTATTTGTGCAGCCTCTACCCCTTTCCCACCCAGTTTCCCGACTCTCTATCCTCCTCGAAACTGTTTCCAGCCCCCCATTTCTTGATTTTATGACTCTAACCCACATCCTATTTGGTTCAGTTTTATATCTCCAAATCCACTTGCTTAATAGTGCACTATTGAAATGCCCCAGGTCCCTGATCCCTAAACCCCCTTTACTTTTTTCTTTGCACACAACTTTCCAACTTATCCATGATGTTTTACCTCTCTCCTCACACGCCCCAAAGAAAATCACGCTGAATAGCAGTGAGTTCTTTAATAACAGATTTTGGTATACGGTAGAATGAGAGACAGTAAATTGGTAAAGCAGAGAGAACAGATTGTATCAAAGTAATTCGACCGCCAAAAGATAGATTTCTATCCTTCCATTTCGCTAATCTCCATCGGATTCTTGCAGCCAGATTAACCCATGCTAGAGGTCTCCAATGTGTGATGCCCACTTGTAATCCCAGATACGATATTGGCATCTGCTCAACCTTACAACCAAGAAATCTTGTCGTCTCCTCCACAATGTTGTGCTCAATATTAATTCCCCCAATACAACTCTTATGGAAGTTGACAGATAATCCAGACATTAACTCAAAGTTGCGTAGAATATATTTAATGTACCTCACATGATTGGGTTCACCTGAGCACAAAAAAATGGTGTCATCTGCGTATTGCAGGTGTGTAATCTCCACTTTCTCTTTGCCGATCACTGCACCTACTAAGTGTCCCCTTTCCGCTGCTCGTGTTGTCAAAGCACTTAATCCTTCGGCTGCCAAAAGGAAAAGGAAAGGAGATAGAGGGTCTCCTTGTCTAAGCCCGCGTTCCAGCTTAAATTCCTCTGTAGGACTTCCGTTTACCATTACTGACATCGTCGCTGTAGTGATGCATTCCTTCATCCATTTTCTCCATTTGATATCAAACTTCATTCTTTCCATGACTTCATCGATATATCCCCACTCCACCGAATCATACGCTTTAGCAAAATCTATTTTAAAAATAAACCTGCTAAGCCTTTTCTTTTTCGCTTCATCGATGCATTCATTTAGGATTACAATTCCATCAAGGATCTGTCACCCTCCGATAAATGTTGATTGGTTCTCAGAGATTATTGTGTCGAGTACCTTGCTCAATCTTGCAGCCAATGTCTTCGATATGATTTTGTATAGGCAACTCGCTAATGAGATGGGACGGTAATCATCAATCATTTGGCAACCTTCTTTTTTTGGGATCAGCACAACAAAAGAAGTATTGAAACCCCTTGGTAGTCTACCTTGTTGGTGAAAATCTCTCATCATTTCAAGAATTTCTTCTTTGAGTTCATCCCAGCATTCCTTGATGAAATCGAATGTATACCCATCAGGCCCAGGGCTCTTATTAATGCCACAGTCCCACACCGCTGCCTTTACTTCTTCCTCCGTAAAGAGTGCCGTCAGAAATTGGTTGCTGCAATCATCAACTGTTTTAGGGAAAATATCGATTGGCATGTGCAATCTGCGAGAATGCGAAGCTTTGAAGTGATCTTTAAAATGCTCGTTTATCTCTTTCTTGACTTCTTCAACAGAGTCTCTCCACCTATCATTGATCATCAACCCATCAATTAATGGTTCAACAAGTTCATTTATCCCCTTTGTTTGTCAAACACAGGAGCAATCATAAATAATATACATTAAACCGTACTGAATTAGTCTAGGATTAACATGTCAACTAATCATGCAAATTTTTGTAGTTCATGCTTTCCCTCTCGGGTAACCAAACAAGACTAGAATAAATTCTAGCATGCTTTTTCACCATATACTAAGGTGCCCTACCTTTTGTCTCCTCACTAATTACCTAAATGTTAATTCAAACCATTAATGTAGTTTAATAGTTGTAACAACAAATTTTCACGAAATTAAAATTTATTATTAAGAGTGGGTCTCTTGTGCACTTGGTGCACATGCAACTGGGTCAATTTATGACCCGTTTTCGCAGCCCCTTACTATATTACAAAATTCGGATTCATTCACAGAATTTGCTTGTAGTCTGGTAGCTATGCTCACTCTTATGAAGCTAGGGGTAAACGGTTCAAATCTCAACTCGCACTAATTTTTTGTGTTCAAACTGAAAAGTTACACAATTTTATACTGAAAAGTTAAACTTTACACAGAAAAGTTACATAACTTTATACTGAAAGTCATTGAATTTTTTTTCACACCTTTGACTTAGCTATGTTTTGTCCAAGGTTTTTTTATGTAAAGGTCTAGTATTCTTTGCACAAAATTGACAAGAAAAATCCTTAAACAAATGAAACAGTTTACCATACTCCTTAAACTTCAAGCAATACACTAAAATTATACTACTATACATTGAATTAACACTATTGTAAACTGAAAAGTTATACAACTTTACACAGAAAAGTTACACAATCTTATACTGAAAAGTTACACAACTCTACATAGAAAAGTTGCACAACTTTATACTAAAAGGTTACACAATTTTACGTTGAAAAGTTACACAACTTTATATTGAAAAGTTACACAACTTTACAAAGAAAAATCACACAACTTTACAAAGAAAAGTCACACAACCTCTCCATGCACGTAGAACACAAGGTTTCAGGCGACGCACGGCGTAGCTAGTATGTAAAAGCGGGGGTAAATTGGCACCAGTGGAGGTGCGTTTTTCAAAAACCCTCTCACCGATCTCACCGCGCGATTGCCATCATCAGGCCTTTTCCCCCAATTCTCGGTTCAAAATTCATTCCTCGAGACACCATTACAAAGTCCCAAAATCGGTAGATTCGTGAGAATCTCGAGTTGCTATTTAGACGAATATCGCCAATTCGGGAATCCCGAGCCGACGGGAAGGCCTTCGTGGAGAATTGACCGGAGGTCCGGTGGGAATGTGAAACCGAACGATGCCTCGACGGCGGCAACCTCTGCCTCCGTCAGACCGGCCTCCACCAGAAAATTCAAGGAGTGAAGGTAGTGTATCACGTTTTTTGCATAGGGGCATAGCAGAAGCAGACTTTTAGTGGCTTCGGAGGCAGAGTCATGGATCGAAAGTTAGACAGTGGCTGAACCGCCACCCCCGCCGTCGCCATTGGAATGTGGCATATAGAATTTCGATTTTTTTAGAATTTGGGTTGACCCAGCTACACGGATCTAGGATCCGTGTAACTGGTGCATATGAGACCTTGCCTATTATTAATGATGCGAAAAGGAAATTACAATTTGATTTATTTCGGATTTATCAAAATTTCGGGATCCTACAATTTCTAATTTTATCTTCTGATTCTTCTCTTGAATCTAGACTTTGGGACCTCATGAATTTTTCGAAGCTTGCGGGACTTTGATCTTGAAAGATCTTCGATTTTTGGACTTATAACGTTTATCCGAGGGCGTCGAGCCTTATTTCCGATCAAATGTTATTTTTAGGGACTTTCTCAGGACTTTGATCATAAAATATCTTTGATTTTCGGACTTATCGGATTTTGCTCTCTAATTTGCTTTCTCTCTAATTTTTGTGTGTGTATAAGTGTGTGTCCCAAATGACTAGAATAAGACCCAATATTTATAGGTGTGAAATTCTAGATTCACAAGCCAGATTTGATGGACTGGAAGATTTGATTTGGAAAATATTCCCAGAATATGCCAGATTTGATAAATCTCAATAATATCTTGAAAGATTTTTTGGGCTTCCAATATTTGATTTATTATACTGGGCTTGATTTAATTTGTTGTGCTTTTAAGGGGCAATTTAATTTATTAAGCCTTTTGAGGCCCAATTTGATTTATCGGACTTTAGAGACCCAATTTAACTTATTGGGCTTAAGAGACCCAATTGAATTTATTACAATACAAAAAGCGGATTTAATTTTTATTATTTTCTTTTATTAATGGATAATTAGTATTTTAAAATAAATTGAGTATTGTGAATACTTTATTTTTATTTTTACAATGTAAAATTTATTATAAAACATCACACAAAAAAAATATTATTAGAGTAGGAGGGATATATTTTCCCCATTTTTCCCGATAAATATAATTACTAGATCATGAAACGTGTACGAGAGACACTCTAACGAAATGTGTAATGTGCACAAACAAGAAAAAATTAATTTTCGGTGGAAAGTAATACTTCTCCGTTCCATAATTAAATAACACATTTGACTTGTTGCGAATTTTAATATTGAAGTTGTTTATTATTAGTATTATATAATGAAATTATTTTTAATGACATTGAGATATATAAAAAGGAAATGGTAAATAATTATGAATATTTATGAAATAAAAAATTTATTGTGTGAGAGAGATTTTTTGAGTAAGCCGAAGGTCAATACTTTAGGGCATGTTGAATTATGCAATGCAACGTACAAACAAGTGTTAAAAAAATATAAGTAGAAATAAGTCCATTACTGTATAATAAATTATTTTATTCTATAACAACACGAGATGTAGATAATGATGCTATGACTAATTTGTATATGAATAAATAATTTTTTTAGTAATAGGTTTTGGGAATTAAAGATTTGTAAGTTGTGTGAGTTTTTTCATTTTAAATTTGATTGGCACAGATTACACATTTTGATATTTATAATGTTAGTTTAAAAATATTTTTATTTTGATTCTTTTATAAATTTATAGGATCAAAATCAAAATATTTTTAAACTTACAGGATTAATATTAAAATGTGTATCCCATTGGAATCAAATTTATAATTTACAGTTGAATATTTAAATCTCGTCCTCGTAGCTAATTGATGTTGGTTTCCAACCTATATATGTTCAGTATGCTCCACCAATCAGGCAAGATGGAGTAGTTGGTCTTAAAGATGAGAAAGAGAAGATAATATATAGGCCATCTTATGAGTAAAGAGCAACAGGAACTCGACATTATCTCTATTATTGGTATGCCTGGCTTGGGGAAGACAACGCTGGCACGGAGTATCTATAAGGACGATGCAATATGCTACGGGTTCCCCGTTCGTATTTGGGTTCACATGCATGAGAAGATTGACAGCAAGGACGTGCTACGCCAAATTATGAGAAATTTCACCAGCAGCAGCATCGACGAATTATATAGCATGAGCAATGAAGAGTTATGTGAGAGAGTGCACGACTGCTTATATCGACAAAATTTCTTGTTGGTGATGGACGATATCTGGAAGGCAGAGCAGTTGGATGAATTGAAAGCTGCTTTGCCACACGGAAATGGGCGGAGCAAGGTGTTGATAACAAGCCGTGAATTGACAGTTGGCAGACGCGGTAAGGTTATCCACAAACAGCGGTCTTTGAACCGAGACGAAAGCTGGGAGCTAGCTAGCTCCTCCAGTTAGAGGTGTTCGGGAGAGTTGGAGTTTTCCCTGATTCGTTGAAAGACTTGGGGAGTGATATAGCTGAAAGGTGTGGCGGAATACCAATGACAATAGTGGTGATCGGAGGTGTTCTAAAGGACCACTATTTGAGTTTAAATAAATCAGATGACCTGGTCAGAGAAAGATGGATGAAACTGTTTACAAATAATTGCGGACAAGAGGAGAATGTAAAATGAATAATGTAAAAAAGATCGTCATTAGATTGGATATATCTATCTTACTCTTCTAGGGAGGTAGTGTCCGTGTTGAATTAATAGTTCTACGTAATATAGGAAAATTAATGGTGGTAGGACGTGTCATAAAAAAATTCATTGCAATTTGCGATGGAATAGTGTGTAATCGAATATATTTGGGTTGTCGACGAAAATGATCAAATTCTTCACAAGTTCATCGTAATTTTTTAGGACATATGTGTCATCGAAAAATTTTATTCTCAAATTTTTATCATTTTTTTTACAGTAGCAAATGACCGTGAAAATAGTGTCTGAGTCACTTCTCTTGAACAAGATAATGAGACAGAAATGTGGTTCGATTGAATTTTTTTTACAATTTAGACGAACTTTGAACATTCCGATTTTAAAAATGGTGAAGAGATGGAAGGAACGGAAGGCAAATTTCGAGTAGGAGAGAGTTGAATTCCGGACAGGAGGGAAGGTGAATGTGAAATTAAAAAGTTTGAGTTTTAAGGGTAATATTATCTTTTTAAGTGTAGACCGACTAGAAAACAACTTTTTTTTATGAATGTGGCTAAAAAAACCAAATAGCCACCTAACCATTAGCTAAACAAGAATTTCTCCCAAAATTTTATTATATTTCAACTGATCCATCAACTCAATGTCTCATTTCTTTAGCCCATTAAACTAATATCCTTAGCACTCATTGGTGAACATTGATGTATTCTATGAGGTGGCCCAAAAAATTTAATTAACTTAAAATGTTCTGTAATGGGAATATTATAGCAGTTTTTAAGTACAAGTTGTGTTTCTTTAGATTAAAGTCTATAATACATGAATACATCTATATTTTCCTTTCAAGATCCAAACAAAAGCTTCCTTGCAGAAATGGTGTAGTTCTGTGAGGCATCCTGTCGAACACCTTCCCTGCACAGGATTTTTCAACCCCAAAAAATGGCAGCTTATTCTGCTGTAATTTCTCTTGAGCAGCTTCTCATGAATTCGGATCAATTTCCAAAGGAAGAACTCGCTTCTCTCCGTGAAAAGATCTCTTCCTTGAAATTATCCCTTGAAAAAATCTTCCCTGCCCCTAAAAGGGATAGAAATGAAGCAAATGATTTAGCAATCCGAATCAGAGACAAAATCTTTGAAGCTCAGGATACAATTGAATCCTTTATCTTCTTCACCCAAAACCATTCCCCAGAAACCCATAGTCCAAATTCAATTTCCTTGCGGGAAATAACAGGGAACATCGACCCCATCATTGATGATGCGAAGAAGCTTGGCGATTCCATCACGGAGCGCAAAAAATACACGGGCATAGTGGACGAATCTCTGACTTTTAAAGCGAGCGGGATTACCGAGAAAGCCATGATCGTGGGACAAGAACGTTACAAGGCGGATATAGAAAGGAAGCTGACGTCTAGTAGGGGGAGTCGTCTAGTCATCCCGATCAGTGGGATGGCCGGCATCGGCAAGACCACTCTTGCCAGAAGTATTTACGATGATGCTAACATCATCCGTGACTTTCCGTATAAAGCTTGGGTCACCGTATCTCATGATGCCAACATTCAAGATATCTTGGGAAAGCTCTTGCACTCTCTGGAAAGCAGGGGACAAAAACCAGGGGACAAGAAGTATGAGGGCGATGAGGCGAAGTTGCGGGTCGATCTTCATCAAGCTTTATCCAACAACCAGTACCTCGTGGTGGTGGATGATGTGTGGGACATGGATCTCTGGATGAGGCTGCAAACCGCATTGCCGGATAACGAGAATTCGAGCCGAATTCTGCTCACTACTCGGAGTCTGAAGCTGGCTGAGTGGGTCAAGTCTGTCGACGGAGTTAAGATGGAGCCTCTGAACGACCAGGATAGCTGGACGTTGCTGTGCAACAGGACGTTTGGGGACGATAACCCCTGCCCGGCCAACCTGGAGACTTTGGGGAGATTGATTTCAAAGAATTGCAAGGGGCTTCCCCTGTCTCTTACTGTGATAGGTGGTTTACTTTCACAGGGGAGTAAGGAGCCAGAGTATTGGAAGACTATTGAGGAAGATACTTCGGAGGCTACTTCCAGCGCAAATGTGGAAGATGCCTACCTAGAGATCTTGTCTCTAAGCTACGACTCCTTGCCTTGCCAGCTCAGAGGGTGTTTTCTTTACATTTCAGCATTCCCCGCTGATAGGGACATCCCCGTGTCGAAACTCATCAGGCTGTGGGTTGCAGAAGGCTTTTTAACGATTCCACAGAAGGCCTCGGCCATTGAAAAGGCTGCAATGATGGTGTTGCAAGAGCTTATAGATAGAAGTCTAGTCGTGATCCGCAAGAATGGATCAGATGGGAGAGTTAAGTATTGTGGGATGCACAATAGTCTTAGGGAACTAGGGGAGCAGAAATCAAGAATGGAAAGGTTCTTCCATTTAAGAAAGAGGTATTCTCAGAAGGCAGATGATAATCAAGACTTTCAAAGGCGTGTGATTGTACACGATAATATCCTCATGTGCCTTGAAGATGTATACAATTCGACGAAAACAATCAAGAAAGCACGCTCTCTTCTTTACGTTGGCCCCCATCATCATCACCCCATGCCTTTCAACTTAACTTTTGATCTCCTCAGGGTATTGGATGCCTTCACATTCTTTTTCATTCGCTTCCCAAATGAGATTCTAAAGCTCATTCACTTGAGATACCTTTCTTTAACCTACAATGGCAAGCTTCCATCAAAGCTTTCCCGACTCCAGAAGCTTCAAGTCCTCATTGTTAAAAGACAGCCCAAAGTCATATACGTAGGAGCATCATTTCTTCCCAATGAAATCTGGAGCATGAAGGAGTTGAGGCATCTGTTGATCACAGAAACTGGTTTGCCATTTCTCAGCCCCACTGAACCGGGTATAATTCTCCTCGAGAATCTTCAAAACCTTTCGAATGTCAATGCTGATTCTTGTACCGAGGAGGTTCTTGAACACGTGCCCAACTTGAAGAGTCTGGGAATGTGGATGGAAGGACTGAAGAAGGTTGAGTTTCACGTAAACAAACTCCATCAGCTCGAGATTTTCAAATTCGTCGTCCTCAATCCGGTCCTGGAGCCCACCCCTGAAGTTCAGCCAAAATTCTATTTCCCAAACACAGTCAGAAAGTTGAGTTTAAGTGGCACCGGACTTCCTTGGGAAGATATGGAAGCAATTGCGGCATTGCCTAATCTTGAAGTGCTGAAACTGAAGGAGCTTGCCTTCCATGGCGCCGATTGGTGTCCCGACTATGATTTCAAGAAGCTCAAGTTCTTGCTGATTGAATATCTCAATTTGCAGAATTGGGACACTGACTCTTCCCACTTTCCTTTCCTTGAGCAGCTGATTTTGAGGCATTGCTACGACTTGGAGGTGTTTCCTGCATACATCGAAGAAATTGCAAACCTTCAACTGCTGGAGCTGGTAGACTGCAGTCCTAATGCTGTGGAATGGGCAGAGGATATCATTGCTACTGTGGAGGATTTTGGATATACTACACCTAGTGTTCGCATCCACTCATCATGGGAATAGACTATCTAGTTTGCAACTTGAAATTGTAATTCACAAATCGGAGTCTGCACAACTTTGGTTTTGTATCCTCCGGCTTTCTCCGGACAAAAATAGCAAAACATCTTTTTCTGTATCAAGTGCAACTGGACAATTTAGTGTAGAGAAATGCACAATTTAAGAAATTACTGAGACTGATAGTGTTAAACAATTGAGAAAAGTCTTGAGCCATAAGAAGCATCTAAGAAATAGAATTACAACAAAAAAAATTGAGTCAATCAAAGTTCGAAACCGTAACGAAATAAATTTAGTGTGTCAAAAATAAAGAAACAGTCCAAAACTGGTGGCCCAATTAAAGAAAGATAATATTACAGATTTTGAAGATAATTTTTCAGATTTTAGAAAATATCTGATTTTAGATTTTAAAAGATTGAACCATTTCTTTCGGGGAGATCCAAAATCTGATCCATAAAATTTACTATATTTATAAAAACCCTTTAGTCTCTTAATGTTCATAACTCCCAAAAAAAATCTTTCACTCTAGATCTTTCTGATCAAATATTAAAATTTAATTTCTTATAGATTGGATCAAGATAATTTTTTAATCTTATTATGAGAATTCCTCATCTTATGACATCATTTGATATTTTATCCATATAAAATGACTTTTTTAAACACAGTAAGTCATACCTAATTAATTTTTCACCAAATACAGCGATATTTCATTAGTTTAATCCAATTTTCATCAAATACAGCGATATTTCTTTAGTTTAATCCATAGATCCTCATTAATCGCAAATATATTGCTGAGAAAGTGTGTGACGTGACAATATTCAAATTACAACTTGTTCTTCAACAATTAAATTTTTTTTGAATTGTCAGCTAGTACAGCTAAGACTACGTTTATATACAAGACTACAATCCACTAGATAACAAAAGAAAAAAAAAAATCAAAATTTCTGACAAGACTCACGACCTTGGATCCATCAACCCAGGTTGTAGATTGATTTATGAATTTGATATGCCATCATGTATATATTATTTAAATTTTATTTACTATATTATCTTATTAAAAATATATATACATTATGCATTAAAATATTTTAATTTTTTTTTCTCTACAAATAGATACCAATATTTAGAAACACAATGATTTTTTTCTTTTATTTTCTCAATTGTTTCATCTTCTAATTTTTTTTATCATGGATCTAAGTTATCCAAACTCTCAAAATTATTCAATTTTTAAATTTTTTTAAATCCGGAAGATATTCGAAACTCCCAAAATTATCCAAGTTCTCAACACTATCCAGATTCTCAAGATTATCAATGTTCTCCGAATTTTTTATGTTTTTCAACTCTTATAATATTTAATTTTATTATTGAAATTATTGTAATTAATTTTTAAGTATTTATTAATTTTGTATTATAATTATAATTTTTTAATATAATATATATAATATCTAATTAATAAAAGATTAAAATATTATTTATTTAATGAGAGTTGTGATTGTGAAGGGTTGTTGATAAAATAGGAAAAAAATGATAAAATTTAATATGTTAAACCACTCCTCAGTCTCAGGGCAAGGGAGCTAACGAACGATCGAAGAAGGAGTCTTGCACGAGAATGAAATTAGAACTCGGAATGAATGAACGATTGCCTGATCCCGAATTTATAAATCTCGTATGAGAAGAAAGACAATTCAAACTTACAGTTCGATTCGAAAGTTAAGAAGTGAAAGCTCGACCAAAGTCATATTGGAACACTTGAGAAAGGAAAGGTAGGGCGGAAGAGAAGGCCCAAGAACAACATTCTTATTCTCAGAGTTATTATATATGTGAAGAAAAGATAAATATATATATTTTTTATTTGAATACGGTTGGGTTGTGTAAGGTTGTGAATAATTATAGATTACAAATACTTTTGAAATCAATGAACCTGCGACTCAGGCTCAGCCTTGATTTAATAATGTAAAATGATTACTAATTTCTAAATGACATTCTTTGATTTCACACTCTTGTGAATTTTAAAAAATTATAAAATAATTTATAAAATTTACATTAAATACTAATTAGCATTAATTAATTATTAATTAATATGCAAATGCATATCAAATTAAGCAATTTAAGTATGTAAATTTTAAGTAATTTAATTTCCGATTGATAAGTTCAAATTTTTGCATAATTTATGTGTTTTAATTGGTTATTTAATAACAAAAATTCAATATTTTCTTTTCGTAATTATTTAATTTATATTATTATGGTCTCAATGTTTAGATTGTGTATTTTTCTGTAAAATTTAGTTTATTTTGGAATCTAATGAGTTACAGTGAAAAAAATATTGATAGTGTTAAACATTCGAAAAGAGTTGATAGTGTTAAACATTCGAAAAGAGTTTAGAACCATAAGAAACGTCTAAAAATAAAATTACAATAAAAAAATAATCGAGTCAATCAAAATTTGGGACCATAAGATATAAACGAAATAAATTTAGTGCGTCACAAAAATAAAGAAACAGTTCAAAACTCCAGACCCAATTATTGGGGGAGTAACATTTTCACACATCTCTCTTTCCTGCAATTATTTTTTTTCCATTCATCTCTCTCTTCTGCCTATTGTTAGACGGAGTAGGCAGTTGTGATTTCCTTCATCTAAAAGATCACCGAAGACGATGGAATCGGAGAAAAGGGAAGATGCTGCTCCTAGTCCCGCTAATTTCTCAGAGTTGTCAAAGTTGGTCGTATTTCCTCGGGATTTTGAAAGAACATACCGTATTTCCCGCTAATTTTGAAAGATCCCCACCTCAAAGCTCATCAAGTTGTGGAGTTCTGAGGAATTTCTCTATCCAAGTCCATCCAAGACTTCAGCAGAGCTCACCCTGGAATATCTTGAGTGGCTTCACTCCAGAAGTCTCGTCTTGACCGTCCAAGACAGCTCGGGGTCAAGACTTGGAGGCTGCATTCGGTCTTCTGGTATCTGTGTAACGTGGAAGCATCCAAGGAACAAGTTTTCAAGGGCTTAAATAGTTACCAGGATTTCTCTAGTGAGGAAACAGGACTCCACTGTCGTTTTTCTATCAACAGCAGCGCTTTGCCGTTTTACTAAATAGGACCGACGCCCTCATAGCTATGGGCAGTCAATTTCGATTGAGACTATATTAAGTAATTCATGCGGTTAAATGTCTTTGATATCTCACTTAAGATACTCATAAATTGGACATTACTTCAAAATCAAGATAAAATTGAAACTCAAAACCCCATTATATTCCAACTATTTATTTCCGTCATGCAATGAAAACATACACAGTTAAAAGAATAAAAGGACTGATAACATCCCCTGGATCATCCTTCTCGCATAGATTCTTAAGTTTACTACAGATCTTGCGTAAGACAACAAGTAGTCCTTATTAAACAAACTGGGGAGTGTTTGATTACTGTAAAAATGAAAACAAAACATGAAGGTAGAGTCATGCATGGCTCTACTCACTTGATACTTGCTCTGCAATCCAAATCGCTCCCTATCCAAAAAGTCATTTACGGATGAGATTCATATCACCAAGGAACATATATATATAGATTAATCTATTATACACATGCATAGCAACTAAGTAGGCAGATGAAAATTAATAATTGCAAGTGTTATACCAGATGATAAGATGTTAGCTTCAGGCGAGATCACATCCAGGCCCTGCTTTGAGTTTGATTTGAGTCCCCCAATTCCACAGCAGAATCAGCTATGGATTTGCGAACGCGATCGATATCCAAGTTCTCGAGTTTCTTTAGTACACAATCTGGAATTCTTTTAAGGTTTTCACAGTTCTTAAGCTCAAGATGCCGAAGGCAAGGAAATGCATTTGGTGAAGCCTCCCAAACAACCAAATCCGTAACGACAATCAGCAGGAAATGTAGATTCTTAAAGACATCATTGACAACTTCCCAGGACATCCCTGTGAATGCATTGTTTTTCAACTTGAGGACCTCCAGATCACCCATCATTGCTAATGTGGACATGTGCTTCCACTCGAGGAATGTGTTCGACAACGTTAGCCTCTTGAGGTTTGATGGGAAGCGTTTTGCGTCCGGAAAGCGCTGCAGCCGGGTGTCTGTTACTGCTTGATATAATTTCAACTTTTCGAGGCGATTCAGTTTGTCCAAATGCATGTCTTCAAACAGAGTGGCTAATTTCCCACGAATGCCCAACGTCTTTAGGTTGCTCGCCTTTTCTGCAATAGCTGATGTGACTGATTCCGGAGACAATCTGTTTAGTGTTTGAAGGCTTTTCCCTGCTTCACCTTTGACATTTTTTACATCCAAGACTATGGCTGCTTTTGTCTTCACATGCCTCAGTCTAATCATCCTCCATACGTTTGCTTTCATTGTAAGTGAATCTGAGTTAGTGTCGACAACGATTGTTTGCAGGTTCCACAGGTGGGAAATAGTTTCAGGAAGGATTTTGAGATCAGCAACACAGAGGACAATGTACCTCAAATGGATTAATTCGGTTACCGTTTGAGGAAATTGATTGAATTTGATGGACTTGCCGTGCAAAATCCTGAGCAATGAGAAGTTATCAGGGATAGCTGAATTGAATTTTGGCTCCAAATCAATGGCATCCTTCCGGAAGCATATGAAGGTACGAACACGCGGCCCTTCAACATCCTCGGAAAAGAACTTGTCGAGATCAGAATGGAGACAAAGACGGTGGATTTTTTCCATCTTAGACGCTAACACACCGTCTTCTTCTTCGTCCGACATTCTAATCTCTTGGAATAAATTCTGCTCCGAAGCCTCTTTCACGCAGAACACACGTATTATATCATGCACCCGACATACTTTCACTTGGTGCATTGGATTCATCATCAACAAGTTCCTGCTGATAAGCTCATTCAAATTATCCTCTGCTATTTTCTCCAAGCTCTGGCTGCCGTCGGGTTGTATGAAGCCTTCGGCGATCCACAAGCCCGTCAATGTCCATGTTGGGATCTCATAACCAGCTGGAATCACTCCCAGATAGAGAAAACAATTCCTCAGGTGATGAGGCAACCTTTCATAACTCAATGCTACCACGTCCATTATGACCTTCACTTTGTCGTTTAATGCCAGATTCACATTTGAAGCCATCTCCGCCCATTTCTTTTTAACCAGGTCCACTGATTTCAATTTCAGAAAGTGGTCCTTGAGGACTCCCCCGATCACCACTATTGTCAGCGGCACACCTTCACACTTTCTTGCTATTAGTTCCCCCATATCTATCAAATCTTTAGGGCAACTCCCATTTCCCCAGAATACTTCCCACTGGAGGAGCTCCGAGCTTTCATTGAAGTCTAAAGGCCGCTGATGGTGGGGCTCCGTGATCTGCTGAACGTACGTCCCAACATCTTTTTCGCAGCTTGTTATCAAGATTTTGCCGTTGCCATTAGCGAATGGCAGGGCATTTTTTATGTCATCCCAGTGCTCTGTCTTCCAGACATCGTCCACCACCAACAAGAATTTGTCCCGACTCAAGCATGCGTGAACTGCGGTGGATAACTCTTGATTGGTCTTGCTGTAGAGGTCGTCGATGTTGCTGGTGAAGTGCTTCATAATTTGGACAAGTATGTCCTTGCTGTTGAATCTCTGAGAGAAGTGAACCCAAATGCGAGTGGGGAACGTATAACCAATGTTGTCGTCGCTGAAGATTTTCCAGGCCAAAGTAGTCTTCCCCAAGCCAGGCATGCCAATGATGGAGATAATGTCCAGCCTCGGTTGGTCTTTCATCAGATGCCCTATTATCTTCTCTTCCTCGTCTTTCAGACCTACAACTCTTTCCAGCCTGATTGTTGGACCCATAGCCTAATTGCATGCATCTCAACTTAGATTAATATAACCAACCACCTTAATAATTCTTTAATTAAGGTATACAAACAAAACCTACTTTGATTTATTGCAAATTCTAAAGTCATTTCTTTTTTCAACTCATATTACTCAAACAAATTTCTTTTATCTTCTTGATTTTAGTCCTATTAATATTTGAATTTTGATTATTATTCTGTAATTTTACCTTTTTTTTATTTAGGTCCTATTAATATATAAATTTTAATTTTTTTTGTTGTAACTTATATATTTTTTGTATTTAGTTCTGTAACAAAAGGAATTCCTCTTCATCCAATTTTACAGTTATTATTTTAATTTTGTAGAGTCTTCATTGAATATTAAGATGAAGAACGGTGGAGAGGAGGATTTGGAGGTTTTAGAAAATTGAATGTACATGGATGCGGAATGTCAAAAGATAAAACTACTTTTCGATATTTTGGTCTACCGACTGGCTACAGTGGATATATAATTGTTCATTAAATTAATATTTTAAAATTGTTCCTGTAAGTTAAGCATTTCTTTTTCCAAATTAAAAAATCGTATAACACAGACATGCTGCGTGTTATGTTGAATTTGAAAAGAAGACGCAACACAATTTAAAATAAAGCATCTCAATTGAGAAATTTATTTTTTAAGACAATATCTTATGCTTGCAAAATTAGGACGCTGTCATTTTAAAATTGTAAAAAGAGGAAAATAAGTGTAAATTTATAAAACTAGGACAGTATATTTTATATATATTTGACAAATTTAGGTTATATTTTATAAAATAGGAGCCAAATAAAGACTGATGTATATATGACCAAACAAATAAAATTTGATGTAAATTTGCTTAGACATAAAAACAGTGTCCTAATTTTACAAGTTTGTTAAGATGATATCCTAAATTTACAAGTTTGTTAAAATAATGGTCCTAAAATAGTGTCCTAAAATATAATTTTCCTCATATATAGACATACCTTGATACACACGTTAATGATATTAGTGAGTGAATGTGAAGTTGATGATCATATGTATTGACTAGTTAGTTTCAAACATTAATATTTAAGAATTCACAAAAAGGATGGGTGGGAATGAATTTGTTACCGTTTTTTGGTGGACATGCTTTCGATGTTCCTTGGTTCTGGTGCCTAGGTCCCTCTTCATGTCCTTGGCCTTTGATGAGAATCACAACCTCAAACCAAATAATCGAGACCCTGGCTCAGGCCAGCGAGTCACGATGTTGCAAAGAATATTTGCCAAAGGAAAATAATATGATATTTATGATATCGTCCATCAACACATCTCATGAGTTAAATACCCTATCACTAATCCTACTCCAATCCTAACAGCAAGCATGAATCTAGGGAAAAATAAAAGATACGTTCAATGTAATCTGCAAATAACCATAACCAGAGATATAGGACTAAAACTAAAAATAAGATAATGAACTTAATTTGCTGGCAAGTTGGACTTAGTTTTGCTGAACAACCGGGTCTCCTTCTTGACGGTCTTTGTAACACCCGTAGACTCAATCACCATAGATAATAAAATTTACATAAGTTATTATTATTATTATTATGAATATTTTTTTAAAAACTAAAGTGTATTTTATAATATACTTATGTATATATAATAATCTATTTATTTATTTAAACTTCTTAGTATATACATTTATAATTAAATCTTATATATATATATATATATTTTGTACACACTTACAGCCTATTTCCTATCTTCATTATTAAGTTTTCTTAATTGGCCAAACCATTCTTTCCATTCAATTTTTTTAAAAAAAAAAATAAAGAAAAACATATATATTAGATAAATATTCCTAAAGGCTAAGCATCAGGTTTCATTTCTCATTCTCACCGAGAAAGCAACCGACACTGTTGACCAATAGTCCCCAATATCCTTAATTTATCCTATTTACCTTTCTTTCTCATCTCTAGCTCCCCTCAGAATCTCTCATCAGCATACTTTAAAAAAAAAAATCTATTTCCATCATCTTACTTCATCGTCGTCGGTTCCATTGGGAAACTTATAATTTCAAATTATCCCGCTGCTTCGTAGCACCGTATCTTCTCTTCTCTGGTAAAGCTTGTTATCTTCATCAAGATTTTTATTTATTAATTTTTTTTTTTCAGTTCAAGTTTTTTTTAGTTTTATTTATTTTTATTAAATTATTAATATAATTATTAGTCGTAGACACAATATATTCTTATTATCGTTTATTTTATGATTTTAACTGATGTATATGTATAATATATTTGATGTATATATATAATATATTTAATTATTAGTTAAGATACTATTAATTATTTAATATATTTTTATTTTATTTCATTTTTTATCTTAATTAATTATTTTATTTTATGATCCTTTTGAGGTATTAGCAATAATTCTAGTTTTATTTAAATATTATAGGTGACGAGCAACTCTTATTTTAAATAAACTACACTT
This sequence comes from Prunella vulgaris, assembly GCA_026898435.1. Classification (NCBI taxonomy): domain Eukaryota; kingdom Viridiplantae; phylum Streptophyta; class Magnoliopsida; order Lamiales; family Lamiaceae; genus Prunella; species Prunella vulgaris. The sequence continues at coordinate 75,149 of JAPKLY010000775.1, read as the reverse complement.
TTTACAAGGACAATCAAGATTTAAGGTGGGATTTTATTTGCTTTGTCCCTTTTAAATGTTCATGTGAATTTTATTGTTACTTGTTACATGATATATTGAATTATTGGGTTGCTTCGACGGTAAGGTCGTTGTAACTTTGCGGGGACTTCGGTCCAGGAGGGTAAGCTCCTTGGAGGCAACTCCACCGTATACAGATTGGGACTTCGGTCCAGGAGGGTAAGCTCCTTGGAGGCAACTCCACAATATACAGATTGGCCAATATACAGATTGGTCAATATACAGATTGGCCAATATACAGATGCATTGCTTTATGCATGCATACATGTTATGTGAGATGATGATTTGATTTACTTGTGATATTTAATTGTGACAAAGGGAATCCCACTGAGCTAGTTGGTTGCTCATCCCAAATTATTTAACATTTTGCAGATTAAAGCGGGAGCGGTGGAGCAATGGTGGATTGCCTGTTTTGCTGTATAATATTTAATATCAATAAATTAGTTCATAGTGTTTTCTAATATACTACGATGTTAAGTTTGGGTTTGACAGTTTTTGGTATTGCGAGTCACATCGCATAGATAATTTAAGTATGTGCTTATTACTTTAACTACGACAGAATATACTATCTTTTGGGTATAAATAATCTATGTACTAATGTATTTTGCTTTTATATTAATTATTTCCGCTGCAAATTTTAAAAATAAATATGTCTATTTAATTTATCTTATGATTGTTTGAGTGTGTTTTTATATATTTTGGTCTACAAAAGCTTTATAAAAATAGGGATGCGACAGTCTTCAACTTGTTGGGCCGTCTTCTTCATCGAGGCTCGCCTAGCCCTATTATACGCATTCTTCAGCCCGCGACTTTCGTTCGCATCATTCCCATCCCCTTCAAGACCAAACTTGTCCTCAAGGTTTAATTCCGGAAAGCGTTTCCGCATTGTTGCCAAATCTTCCCAGGTAGCGTCTTCTTTCTGTAAAGACTCCCACTCAATCAATACTTCCCACCTAAATCGCCCTCTCCGTTTAACTCGACGATACTCTATTGCCCGGGTAGGTCTCAGGATGAAGTTCCCATGCATATTTGTCGCTGGAAGGGTTCCAGTCACTGCCTCACTGCTGCCCAAGCGGCGTTTTAACTGAGAGACGTGCACAACTGGGTGGATTTGTGCGTCATCCGGTAGCTGTAGTCGGTATGCTACCTCGCCCACTTTATCGACCACCTGAAATGGCCCATAGAACCTGCTGTCTAGCTTATATAGTGCTTTTTGCGATATTGTGTGTTGGCGATATGGACGGAGCTTCAAATAAACCCAATCACCTACTTGGAATTGCTCATCACGTCGGCCCTTGTCATAACACTCCTTCATGTTGTTTATTGACCCACTTAATATTTCCTTCATTTCACGGAGCATTAAATCCCGCTCATATAACTCTTTGTCTACTTCTGCATTAGGGGATTCGCCAATTGGATAACTCACCAAATGTGGAGGAACTCGTCCATATACTAGCTCAAAAGGAGAGTGTTTGGTTGAGGCGTGAAACGTGGTATTATACCAATACTCCGCCCACGGGATAAACTCTTCCCAACGCCTCGGATTCTGGTGGACATAGCATCGAAGATATTGTTCTAAAATGCGATTAGTGACCTCCGTTTGCCCATCGGTTTGGGGGTGATAGGCGGAACTCATCGCCAAACGAGTCCCTTGCATCTTGAAGAATTCCTTCCAAAAATTACTGACAAAAATCCGATCCCTATCTGTCACAATTGAAAGTGGTACGCCATGCAATCGTATCACATATTCTACAAATAACTTCGCCACTGATTTGACCGTGTAGGGGTGTACTAACGGAATGAAGTGAGCATATTTGGATAAACGATCGACTACTACCAGAATTCCATTGTACCCATTAGACATTGGCAGCCCCTCAATGAAATCCATAGTTACGTCCTCCCAAATATGTTCTGGAATTGGTAAAGGTTGCAGCAGCCCCATCGGTTTTCTCGAATCGCTTTTCACTCTTTGGCACACGTCGAATTGAGAGACATATTCCCGGACCTCTGATTTCATTCCTGGCCAAGTGAATGTGGCTGCAAGTCGAGCCCAAGTGCGATAAATACCGGAATGTCCACCTATATTAGAACCATGAAAGTGTTGTAATAATTGTTTCCGTAATGTTCCAGGTTTAGGTATCCAAATCTTTCCTTTTAGAAATAACAGCCCATCCCTCCACTCATAATCAATCTTGGTGTCATCTCCTTCAGCAATTGCCCTCCGAATTTCCACTACTTCTGCATCTACTTCTGAAGCTTTTCTGATTTCTGCCCAAATATCCCACACAGGTCCTGTTATGGCAAATGTTTCCAGCACATCGGTACGCCTAGAGAGTGCATCTGCTACCGCATTTTGTCGCCCTGGCCGGTAAACAATCTCAAAGTCAAATCCCATGAGCTTGGCCACGAATTTTTGCTGTTCCGGGGTGATAATACGCTGCTCGAGCATGTGTTTAAGAGGTTGTTGGTCGGTAACGATCCGAAATCGTCTACCTATTAGATAAGGTCGCCAGACCCGAACCGCCTCCACAATGGCCATCATCTCCTTAACGTATAGTGACCATTCTAGTTTCTTGACTCCCAGAGCCTTGCTCAAGAATGCTAATGGTCTTCCTTCTTGAACTAGTACAGCCCCAATCCCGTAATCGCTCGCATCCGTATGTACCTCAAATAATCGATCGAACTGTGGTAAGGCTAGAATGGGCGTCTCAGTCATTGCCTTTTTGAGTCTTTCGAAAGCGAACTCACTCTCCTCCGTCCATGCAAACCCCCCCTTCTTCGTCATGTTAATTAATAGTCTTGCAATTGTACCGTAGTTTTCTATAAACTTTCTGTAGTATCCGGTGAGTCCTAAGAACCCACGTAGCTCTGTAAGATTTTGGGGTTTCGGCCAACTCTTCATTGCGGCTATTTTGGATTGGTCGACCCTCACTCCCTTCGATGAAATAACATGGCCAAGATACTCAACAGATTCTTTCCCAAATACACACTTAGACATTTTAATGTGGAACTGGTGTTGTGCTAATATTGATAATACTTGTTGTAAATGTTTCACATGATCCTCCCACGATTTAGAATAAATCAGTATATCGTCAAAGAATACTAGCACAAACTTCCTGAGATGTTCGCGAAATATCTCGTTCATCGCACCTTTAAAGGTGGCCGGGGTGTTACACAAGCCGAAAGGCATTACCAGGTACTCAAAGTGACCATGATGGGTCCGAAAAGCTGTTTTATATATGTCATCATCGGCAAGCCTTATCTGGTGATAGCCTGACCTCAGGTCAAGTTTCAAAAAATACGTCGATCCTCCTATCTCATCTAGCATGTCCTCGATCGTTGGAATAGGATATCGATCCTTCACTGTTGCAGCATTCAAGGACCTATAATCCGTACAAAATTTTCATGATCCATCTTTCTTTTTTACCAACAATACGTGTGACGAAAAAGGGCTGTTGCTAGGCCGGATTAATCCTTTCTGTAGCATTTCAGTAACTTGCTTTTCTATTTCATCTTTCTGGAAATGCGCATACCTATATGGTTGAACATTAATGGGTTGAATTTCCTTCTTGAGTGGTATATGATGGTCAAACACTCTTTTCGGTGGGAGATCTGTAGGCTCACTCAACACCATATTAAATTCATCCAGTAGCTCTGAAATTGCTGGATGCAATCCGCACACGTTTGGGTGTTCATCTATTACGCGTTCCACCTGTACAACGTAAAATTGAGCTCCGGCCCTCCACATTCTTTCCATGCTTTTTAATCCCACTTCTCTCGTCTCTGTATCAACCCTTGATGTCAACGTTACATACCCGTCTCCCCATTTGAAGCCCATTGTGCCCTTGCTATAGTCTGTTACCACTTCTCCAAGTCCTTCTAACCATTGAACCCCTAAGACCACAACTGGTCCGACCAAAGGTAGCGCGAATAAATCTGCCTTGACCTCCACCCCTTGCAATTTAATCGATACTTCTTTGTAAAGGTGTTCACATATTAACCTCTCTCCATTCGCCACACGAACTTTAAATGGTTCCACTTTCACAGCTGTTAATCGTAGTCTTCTGGCCAGCTGTGGGTTGATGAAGTTGTGAGAAGACCCACTATCCACCAATACCATCACTCTCATTTTTCTAATCCAGGCTGCCAATTTCATGGTCCGCGGTCCATGCACCCCCGAGATAGCGTGGACAGAGACTTCAGCCTTTTCCCTCTCTATCAATTCTCTACCTTCCTCCCCCTCCTCACTGTCTGTTTCCATTGGCTCAATAAGAAATGCTTGTTTGACTTTGCACTTGTGCCCAGGTACAAATTTCTCATCGCAATTAAAGCATAGCCCCTTCTCGCGTCGTTTTTGCAACTCTTCCCAGGGTAGCCTCTTGACTCCAGTGGGAATGGGTTTGTTTGTAGCACCAAAGTTACCATTCGTATTGCTCCCATTTCCGCCCTTAGTGTCCCCAATTGCAGAACTCGGCCTTCGTGCTTCCGGACGGAAACCCCGTCGGGTGAAGTTCAAATGCTCATCCCGTAATCTAGCCAATTCTATCGTTTCCAAATATGTTTTTGGGCGATTCACCCGCACCTCAGCAGCTAACTCAGGCTTCATACCACCGATGAATGCCCCGATCAACGCCTTTTCCGGCCAATCGTATACCCTGCTTGCCAATTTTTCAAACTCCTTTTGGTACTCTCGAAGGCTTCCCGTTTGTTTAATATGCGCCAGTGCCTCATTATAATCTGTATAGTTAGACGGTCCGAACCTTGCGAGTAACTCCTTGTCAAAGTCCTTCCATCGGATTACTCTTCCTTTCTTATGGTACACCCTACTTATCCATTGCCACCACATGTTGGCCTCCCCTTCCAGATAGTACGCAGCATACTTCACTTTTTCTTCTCGTTCAATATCATTGAGCATAAAGTATTGGTTGATACGACTTACCCATGAAATCGGATCTGTCCCATTGAAGGTAGGGCAAGTCAGTTTTGGACGATATTTCCTCCGATTATTATCTTCCTCTCGCACCTGTTGATATGTGGGATTAATCCCCTCGCTATCGGTGTCTGCCCCAGACGTTTCAGATGATTCTGCAGAAGTGTTCGTTACTCTAGCCTTTGATCTGTGTTTAATGAGTTGCTCCATTTGTTGCCCCAATTTTTTGATGGCTTCGACGAGGGTCCCTATCTTGCCCTCCATTTGTTCCGCTAGTGATTCGAGCACTTCAATCCGATGGCGGTGGTTCCCTGCCATCGTCGTGATTCTCGGATACTCTCAGTGAAAGCACCTATTTGATGAGAATCACAACCTCAAACCAAATAATCGAGACCCTGGCTCAGGCCAGCGAGTCACGATGTTGCAAAGAATATTTGCCAAAGGAAAATAATATGATATTTATGATATCGTCCATCAACACATCTCATGAGTTAAATACCCTATCACTAATCCTACTCCAATCCTAACAGCACGCATGAATCTAGGGAAAAATAAAAGATACGTTCAATGTAATCTGTAAATAACCATAACCAGAGATATAGGACTAAAACTAAAAATAAGATAATGAACTTAATTTGCTGGCAAGTTAGACTTAGTTTTGCTGAACAACCGGGTCTCCTTCTTGACGGTCTTCAACTTGTTGGGCTTGGGCTTGTTGGGCCGTCTTCTTCATCGAGGCTCGCCTAGCCCTATTATACACATTCTTCAGCCCGCGACTTTCGTTCGCATCAGCCTTTTCCAACATATCTTTGAGTTTTTCCTCTCTAAGGGACTTCACCTGTTTGGCAAAGCTGAATTTCTTGAGATAGCGCTAAGCGGCATTCCTGTGGTTTGATTTAGTCAACCATGTGTCAATGGCATCTTCTACCTCGTAAACAACCTCCCGTATTTTATTTTTGGTTGCTCTGGCGTCGTGATCATCGCTCATCGAATTATCTGCAGTGTCCATCAGGATGTTCTTCAATTCCTCCACGTCATCCTTCAGCCTTTTGAACTCTTCCTCTACTCCGGATATCAGATCCGCATAACCTTTGATCACCCCAATCACCTGTTCCAGTAGGTATACCACCGCAGCATCCCCCATCTCAAGATTAAAAGACAGTGAGTTGGGAGTTGACAATTTGGCTGATAAAATTTCACAAGAGAGATATAACGTAGCTATTGAACCCAAATATTTAGTTAATGTAATGGGCATAGGAATAAAAGGGAGTTGAGTCAATTTAATTGAAGTGGTTATAAGAGATTTCTTTACTCGTATAAATTTGAAATAAATAAATTGTTTTTTAATTGATCAATGGGATATTGGGATTAAAGATTTATAAGTTCAATAACTTGTCTTTAATTTGAATTTGGTTCACATGGATTACATATTTTGATATTGATTCTATAAGTTTGAAAATATTATGATATTATAGTTTTGTAATATTTGAAAAAGGTCCAAGATTAAAATATTTTAGAACTAACAGAATCAATATGTAATTCATGTCAATTAAATTTAAAACTACAAGAAAATTTTGATAGAAATAAGTCACTAGCACGTCTAGAAATACATTAGGTATCCAAGTGATTGCACCTCGCATCAGTGTGTTTGGACTGTGTTATTTGCAATCGCCCCTTATCAATAGAATTTCTGGAACCTAAAATACATCATCATCCAAGTGATAAAAATCCACGCCAACAATAAATGATATAACTTCTTAAAAATACAATTGAGTTGTACAATGAACTTAGTGTACAAAACAAATAAAGTTGATATCATGGGAGTGCTTTATTTTGTTATATGGGGGTGAAATTTTTTGCGAGATATTTCGAAAAGAAAAATGTGAAGCTTAAATTGGGACGACTAGATTTTTTATTTTTTTTTAATTCGGTGGTTTAATGTGATCATACTATAATTAATTATATGGAATTCGGTGGTTTCATGTGATCACACAATAATTAATTATATGGAATTCCGTGGTTTCTTGTGATCACAAAATAATTAATTATATGGAATTCGGTGGTTTCATACTTTCATGCAGTGTTTTCATAACCGGACCGGTGATCAAACCGGACAGAGCACCGGTTGCTGGTTCAACCGGTCCAACCAGTTGGACCGGCGGTCTAACCGTTAAAATTATTTTAATTTATTTTTAATATTATAAATATATTATATTAAAAAGAAATTAAATTAAATATTTTCATGTAAAATTTTAATAAATTATAAGTTATAATTGAAATAAACTAATAATACATAGACAATTAAATCAAAATATTCAAAATAACTTAAATTATAATATCAAATTGTAATCCATGACATGTTTCATAACTCATTCATAGTAAAATATCAAATTAAAATATTATTATAAAATTTTAAAATATATAAATTGTAGAATAAATTAATTTTGGGGTTGGAACATGTCTCACGATTTAATTTAATAAAAATTTAGAAAAAAAATTAAAAAATAAAAGCAAACCGGTTCGACTGGTTTTTTTCGGTTTCGAGCGTTTTTTCCGGTTTTGACCTGTTTATTCCGGTTCAACCGTAAAACGGTTTTAGAGAGTAACCAGACCGGTTCCATGGCCGGTTCCCGGTTCAACCGGTTTTCAAAAACAGTGCTCTCATGTGATCACACAATAATTAATTATATGAATTAATTATATGGAATATGTGGTTTTATGTGATCACACAATAAAAATTATATGGGCCGGGGAACAATACAAAAAGAATTATCCATATTATATATATACAACACCTGTCACAAAAATATTGGATCGAGGACTGGGTCTGCCTCTCAAAGTGTCAACTGTCAACTAGGATTAAATTAATTAAATTGCACCATCATTCACTATGAGTAATATAATTAAATAGTGCGAGTTGCAATTTAAAAGTAGGCGTTAATGATGATGCTTTCACACTATTAAATATTCTACCTTGTTTGTTCTAATTTGAACAATATATGATAAAATTAATGGGTGCAAAGAAAGTGATATAAAGTTCAGATGATCAAGTACTGCTGATTAACTGAACATTATACTATCAGCTGAAGGTAGTCAGCTGATAGGTCTGTGGATGGTCATCTGATGGGGTCAGTCGAGGTCATCAGAAAAGTTAATTAAGTCATCTGGTATATTAGTGGAGTCAGCTGAGGAAGTCAGCTGAGGAGGTCAGCTGAGGTAGTCAGCTGATTAGTGTGATTTTTGCTTGAAATTTGTGTGCTTAATTGATCTAT
>JAPKLY010000775.1:15001-36890 GCA_026898435.1 Prunella vulgaris | reverse complement strand
AACTCTGTTTATCAATGTTAACTTAATTTATCGTCGCTGACAACACCATTCGCTGATGTCCAAAAATACCACTTGCAATATTTAATTTCTTGCTGTCTAAGAAGTCTTTTTTTTTGACAGGTCAAATGTCTTTATTAATTGGTACTGATACATTTTTCAAATCGTGAACCCGAGGTTATCCTTTTGTTAATCAATATTGAAGAGCCATTTGCTTTAACATAATTTAATTTAAATTTTGTTCTTATCCACTTATTAGTATATCCATCATGACATCAGTATATGACAGATAAAATAAATAAAACGTACATTTGAAAATGGCCCAGGTTATATGCACCCATATTTGCAAGAAGTACACGCACCCTGTAATTTTAATTACCTGATTCAAAGATTCATAGAATATCATATATATCCTTGTCACTCTCCTCCTTAAAATATATGCACTCACTGTGTTTCCTTAGGGAAAAAAAATTAATTCTTACACAATCAAATTAAAAAATAAAAAAGTTTGTTCAAATATAAATAACTCTAAAAAAATCCAAAATAACTCAAAAACAAAATTTAAAAATTCAAACACTTCGTATAATTTTTAAAAAATTTCACCCTAAAAAATATATCCTTTCTGTTATTTTTTGAACCAGTAAGAATTTTCAATTTTTCTTCTGAAAAATACAAAAGAAAAATTCAAACAAAAACTTTAGCAATTTTTTGAAATAATACCGAAAAATTGAAAAAAGAAATCTAAGATTGCTCTATTTCATAATATCAGATTCTAAAAGAGATGGGGAGAAAAATTTTAAAAAAATAAAAGAAATACAAAATACAAGCACAAACTTACGCCGCTTCGAGAATAGGACTTGGGAGCTTGGGGATCGAGAGGATATTTGGAGCAAAAGAAAAAATAATTGAAATTGAGGAAGGAGTGCGCACTGCACACAAAAAAAATAGAGGAGAAAAGATAGGGGAAAAAAATGAAAGAAACAATAGGGAGGGCAGAAGAAAAGATTAGAGGGGCAAGTGATTGCTGTAAGATATATGGGAGAGGGGCGGGGGATTCTGCGCAGAGGGGAGAACTGGGTGGTGGAAGATGGGGAGGACTGCTTTGCGTAGAGAAATAAAAGTGGGTGCGTGATTTAGGGTTTTTTAAGGAAGAGGGTAATTTGGGGAGTTAATATTATGTGTACTCATCTGGTGGGGGTACTTTGTACAAATGTGGGTGCATATAACCTTGACCCTTGAAAATATTGATATAAATGTATGTTGTGGCATAAATATACCAAGGGAATATAGGCTCGGACCAATTTCCTGACGGCCCACTAAAGTCTGGATCAGATAAGTTAAGGATAAAATCAAACTACTTGAGAGGCCAAGATCAATAAGGAAAACAGATAGCCTGAAGAAGGTGTCAGTAAAACTTGATCGATAGGGCTATTCGCCTGAAAAAGGCTCAGGGCCAAATGAGATGTGGCCAGTCGCCTGAGGCAATATTGTGGTGACGAATGTGCATTTAACACACTCAACCATCAACAACCACTATCTTAACTCCCCGTCCAGCTGTCATCACGGATTTGGAAAAATGTAAGCTAGAGAAGTTTTCATAACATCCACGATCTTTGGGCATAACCTAACATGAATTTCAAGAAAGTTGGCATTGCTCCACACGTGTCCATGCTAGGGCCCAAAAGAATTAGTATAAATAGATCTTTAATAAATATAATTAAGGGGTCGAATTCCAAATCTATTGTACTATCAACATAATTTTGTTTACTATTAAATACAAGAGCACACATTAAAGTTCTAGACCTTACAAAAAGGCTAGACAAATCTACGTCTTATTTACTATTCCAACTCTTATAATTAATGCTAGAAAACCCTAGGAACAAACAGTTAGCACCGTATGTTAAAAATGAGAAACTATTACCCCCTCCGTCCCGATATAAGTTGCTCGTTGCTTTTGGGCACATGTATTAAAGTAAAAGTAAAAAATTATAAGTGATGTGATCGAAAAAGTAAAAAAGTATAAGTGATGGAAAAAGTAATAGGAGCAGTATAAAAAGTAATTAAAATAATAAGAAAAAAGTGAATAGTAATTTCTAAAAAATGGTAAAAAGGAAATTAAAAACATAGAGTGAAATGGATGAAAATAACTAAATGAACGAAATATAGTGTAACGAAAGGAGTATTATTTTTTTGTACACAGAATCAATTAGTAATTAATGCTAATTTTATAAATCATTTTGTAATTTTTCTAAAATTTACATAAAAAAGAGAATGGAAACATGGAGAAAGAGGATGGAGGAAGTCTCATTACCCAATCAAATGATCCTACTTAGTAGTTTCAATGATAACTTAGAATAATTAAACCAAAGAAAGTCATTTAGAAAAAAATAATCATATTATATATTTAAATCAAGGCTGAACCTGAGTCGCAGGTTCATTGTTTTCAAAAGTACTCTTAGCTGACAATTCAAAATTGTTGAAGAACAAGTGGTGATTTGAATATTGTCACGTTACACACTTTCTCAGCAATATATTTGCAATTAATGTGGATCTATGGATTAAACTAAAGAAATATCGCTCTATTTGGTGAAAAATTAGGTATGACTTATTGACTTTAAGGATAAAAACAATGGATTATTATCATACATCTTCCCTAAGATAATACTATCTTCCATTAATAAGATAACTGAATTTTAATTTTGGGCTTTTTATTAATCTTGGACTTTTGTTCATTAAACCAAATATCAAATTAGATAAGATAATTTAATTTATCTTAGTTTATCTAACGAACCAAATGTGGCCTAAGAGACTAAAGGATATTTATACGTATAGTAAATTTCATGGATCAGATTTTGGATCTCCCAGAGAAATGGTTCAATCTTCTAAAATTTGAAATCATATATTTTATAAATTTGAAAAATTATCTTCAAAATTGCTATATTATCTTTCAATAATTGGGTCTGGAGTTTTGAACTGTTACGATCCCGAACTTCGTTCATATCTTACGATCCCGAACTTCGATTGACTCAATTTTTTTTGTTGTAATTTTATTTCTAGATGCTTCTTATGGTTCAAAACTCTTCTCAATTGTTTAACACTATCAATAATTTTTCCACAGTAACTCATTAGATTCCAAAATAAACTAAATTTTACAGAAAAATACACAATCAAAACATTGAGACCATAATAATATAAATTAAATAATTACGAACAAAATATTGAATTTCTGTTATTAAATAATCAATTAAAACACATAAATTATGCAAAAATTTGAACTTATCAATCGGAAATTAAATTGCTTGAAATTTACATGCTTAAATTTCTTAATTGATAAGAGTTCGTGCATTTCTATATACTAAATTGTCCAGTTGCACTTGATACAGAAAAAGTTGTTTTGCTATTTTTGCCGGGAGAAAGCCGGAGGATACAATACCAAAGTTCCAAGACTCCGATTTGTGAATTACAATTTCAAGTTGCAAACTTAGGGGAAGACTAGATAGTCTATTCCCATGATGAGTGGATGCGAACACTAAGTCTAGTATATCCAAAATCCTCCACAGTAGCCATGATATCCTCTGCCCATTCCACAGCATTAGGACTGCAGTCTACCAGCTCCAGCAGTTGAAGGTTGGCATTTTCAACGATGTATGCAGGAAACACCTCCAAGTCGTAGCAATGCCTCAAAATCAGCTGCTCAAGGCAAGGAAAGTGGGAAGAGTCAGTGTCCCAATACTGCAAATTGAGATATTCAATCAGCAAGAACTTGAGCTTCTTGAAATCATAGTCGGGACACCAATCGGCGCCGTGGAAGGCAAGCTCCTTCAGTTTCAGCACTTCAAGATTAGGCAATGCCGCAATTGCTTCCATATCTTCCCAAGGAAGTCCGGTGCCACTTAAACTCAACTTTCTGACTGTGTTTGGGAAATAGAATTTTGGCTGAACTTCAGGGGTGGGCTCCAGGACCGGATTGAGGACGATGAATTTGAATATCTCGAGCTGATGGAGTTTGTTTACGTGAAACTCAACCTTCTTCAGTCCTTCCATCCACATTCCCAGACTCTTCAAGTTGGACACGTGTTCATAAACCTTTTCGGTACAAGAATCAGCATTGACATTCGAAAGGTTTTGAAGATTCTCGAGGAGAATTGTACCCGGTTCAGTGGGACTGAGAAATGGCAAATCAGTTTCAGTGATCAACAAATGCCTCAATTCTTTCATGCTCCAGATTTCAGTGGGAAGAAATGATGCTCCTACGTATATGACTTTGGGATGTCTTTTAACAATGAGGACTTGAAGGTTCTGGAGTCGGGAAAGCTTTGATGGAAGCTTGCCATTGTAGGTTAAAGAAAGGTATCTCAAGTGAATGAGCTTTAGAATCTCATTTGGGAACCGAATGAAAAAGAATGTGAAGGCATCGAATACCCTGAGGAGATCAAAAGTTAAGTTGAAAGGCATGGGGTGATGATGATGGGGGCCAACGTAGAGAAGAGAGCGTGCTTTCTTTATTGTTTTCGTGGAATTGTATACATCTTCAAGGCACATGAGGATATTATCGTGTACAAAGACTCGCCTTTGAAAGTCTTGATTATCATCTGCCTCCTGAGAATACCTCTTTCTTAGATGGAAGAACCTTTCCATTCTTGATTTCTCCACCCCTAGTTCCCTAAGACTTTTGTGCATCCCACAATACTTAACTCTCCCATCTGATCCATTCTTGCGGATCACGACTAGATTTCTATATATAAGCTCTTGCAACACTATCTCTGCAGCCTTTTCAATGACCAGGACCTCAACATTGATTCGCCAATCTGTAAGCTCTTGCAAATACGACTTTGGATTCGTTAAAAAGCCTTCTGCAACCCACAGCCTGATGAGTTTCGACACGGGGATGTCCCTATCAGCGGGGAATGCTGAAATGTAAAGAAAACACCCTCTGAGCTGGCAAGGCAAGGAGTCGTAGCTTAGAGACAAGATCTCTAGGTAGGCATCTTCGACAGTTACGATGGAAGTAGCCTCTGAAGTATCTTCCTCAATAGCCTTCCAATACTCTTCCTCTTTACTCCCCTGTGAAAGTAAACCACCTATCACAGTAAGAGACAGGGGAAGCCCATTGCAATGCTTTGAAATCGATCTTCCCACAGTCTCCAGGTTGGCCGGGCAGGGGTTATAGTCCCCGAACGTCCTGTTGCACAGCAACGTCCAGCTATCCTCGTCGTTCAGAGGCTCCATCTCAACTCCGTCGACAGACTTGACCTCGTCAGCAAGCTTCAGACTCCGAGTAGTGAGCAGAATTCGGCTTGAATTCTCGTTATCCGGCAATGCGGGTTTCAGCCTCTTCCAGACCTCCATGTCCCACATATCATCCACCACCACTAAATACTTGTTGTTGGATAAAGCTTGATGAAGATCGATCCGCAGCTTCGCCTCATCGCCTTCATACTTCTTGTCCCGTGCTTTTTGTCCCCTGCTTTCCACAGAGTTCAAGAGCTTTCTCAAGATATCTTGGATGTTGGCATCTTGAGAGACTGTCACCCAAGCTTTGTACGGGAAGTTGCTCATGAATTTGTCATCCTCGTAAATGCTTCTGGCAAGAGTTGTCTTGCCGATGCCGGGCATCCCGCTGATCGGGATGACTAGGCGACTGCCCTTCCAAGAGGTCAGCTTATTTTCTATGGCTGTTTTGTATTTCCCTTGCCCCACAATCTTGGCTTTCTTGGTGCTCTCACTCGCTTTATAGGTCTCTGATTCGTCGACGGGCTTTATATGTTTTCTGCTCTCTGCTATGGAATCGCCGAGCTTCTTCGCCTCGGCGACGATGGAGTCCATATTTGATGTTATTTCCTTCAAGGCAATTGAACTCGAGCTCTGCCCGGTTGAGCTTTCTGGGGATTCTGATTGTTGGCTTTGGGTGTAGATGAAGGATTCGATTTCGTCTTGGGCTCTGAAGATTTTCTCTCTGATTTTTTCAGCTAAGGTATTTGCTTCATCTCTTTGTTTTTTTGGAGCAGGGAAGATATTCTCGAGGGATGATTTCAGGGAAGAGATATGTTGGCGGAGAGGGAAGAGATATTCTTCATGTGGAAGTTGATCGGAATTGGAGAGCTGCTTCAGAAGCTGCTCAAGAGCAACCACTGAAGAAAAGGCTGCCATTTTCTCGATCAAGAAACTATACTGGGTTTGGTGCAGGAAAGGCGTTCGATTGAATGCCTCAGAGAACTACACCATTTCTGTGAGAGAGCTTTTTTGGATTTTGAATAGTAAATGCTTCTACCGATGTATTCTTGTATATAGTTTATCAAAAGGTAAACACATGGTCGAAAGTATAAAATAATGTTCAACTTGTACTAATTTATTAATTTGTGTTGGGGCCACAGCTTAGAAAACATACACATTGCTATCAACTAGTGGTCTAGTGATCATGTTGATAATATTAGATAAAAAGTTAAAAAGTTTGGTTTGAAAATAGTTTATGATAATTAAGTTTATTATTAATCAGTTTTAAAATATTAAATATTTGATTAGGAAGTATAAAAACTTCATTAAAAATATAAAAATTGTGGGTCATTGTTATAATTGTTTATAAATTTTATTAAACTCAAATTTTTTTATATTCGTAATGAATATTTTGATACATTTAATTAGACATTTAATACTTTAAAACAGTCTCATAATAAATTTATTATGAACAATTTTAATATAAAATATATTCATAGAAAATTTGGACCATCAAAATTATAAGTCAAATTCCTAATTTACCCTTCTTTAGTCAAGCTTGCACAATGTTAATAATTATATATTTCAAGAATTATTGCAGGATGACTAGATTATCTACTCCACATCTTCAAGAAGTGGCCGGGCCTACCTATGAACAATAAAAATGAGGGAAATTTTGTTCTTTTAGATGTACAAGTTATTCAATTTATTTATATATATATATAGATGTATTGAAACAAAGTAGAAAAGAGGGGTTCACAGTGATAGTATATTTGTCAGAAATTATCAATCTTGGTCTTCAATTCGATGTTATTGCACTTTTTACTTTTAAATTGGGACTAAAATTGAGACTAAAATTAAACTTTATCAGAAAATTTGAAAATAAATCATATGAAAAAATTATTTTTGAAATTAAAATTAAATTTTATTAAAAAAATTTGAGACTAAAACTGATAAAAATTTAATTTTTAGACTAAATTTATTTTATCACATAATTATAGTAAAATTTGTAATTATGATATTGGCTAAAAACCATTTGTAACCGTCATATATTAAGTAAATAAAGACAATAAAAAACCACAACAGTGGTACCAAAACTCCACATCTAAATTATTATTGAAAATGTTGTTTTGCCAAATCTCTATCCGACCTTCAACCTCTCAAAAATTATTAAAATGTAAAAAAAAATAGACACCAATAAATTTTATTTTATTTTATTTTTCGCTTTCCTATGCAGGAAATTATGTTAATTTGAATGCCGACACCATTTCTGTAAAAAAGCTTTTTGGATTTTGAATACACAAATTGATTCGGACGATCCGATGTATTCCTGTATAGAAAATATAAAAAATTGGTATCAGTATTGTTCAGTTAGGTGTTAATTAGCTTCTGCAATGAAGGTTTTTGATTTGGGTGAAGTAGGGTGAAGATGATTTAGAGCTTATAAGATATTTAAAAAAAATAATATTTATGGGGTGTATTCGTTTCAGATTTCGTGGGATTTTAATGGACTTTTTTTTTTTTATAAAAACGTCTGTCAGTATTCAATCCGGATTTTAAAGGATTTAAAAACAATCCACTAGTATTAATCAGGATTTTAAAAAATTTAAAAATAATTAATTGGTATTCAATCAGGATTTTAAAAAACTTAAAAACAATGACTTTGTAAACACTTTGACCGATTGAAATAGATATTGATGTTGAATGGGTAAAAGCGTATACAAATGCATGCTTGGTAGAGAATCAATTCTAAAAAAAATGAATACACACGCATGGATTTTTTTTAAATGGTAAAAATACCAATTCTAATGAAATGAAGCACACACACGTGAATGTTTTTTTTTTTTAAATGGTAAAACACCAATGGCTTTTCTTTTAAAAAAAAAATTCTTTTATCTTAATTTGTAAATAATATATAAATAAGATAAAAAGAAAATAATTTTAAAGGAAAAAAATATGGAGAACACCAATCATCTTGTGAAAAAAGAAATAAAAACCTGACACACTGTGATTTGAAAAAGTGGGGATGAGTAACAATAACTAAGTGGAGAATTTTTTTAAAATATTCTAAAAAGTCCAACCAATGTAAACAATTAGGACTTAGAGCAATACCCGAAACATGTACAAAGATATACAAAACGCTGAATAAGAGAAAAAAAAACTCATAGTAACTAATAATACTCTTTGATACAATTTAAACCACATGAAAAAAATAATCACAATTCTCAATCAAACATATCGAAAATAAGATAAGGTAGTCTCTCACGAAATAAAATATCACTCAACACTCATGTGTATAGAATTGATACATATCACTCAACTCAATTCCTAATGAGTAGATCTTACATAAGCTTGCATCTTTTCTAATTATCAACCGTTTAGAGCACACACTTGACAAAAATCAAAAGGTCTTATAAGGGTTATCATGGGGCTTTGGTTAAAGGTAGGAATTTTTTTTGGAAAAGTTGGAAAAAATACTATGATACAAATAAAGTTATGAAACATCAATGTAGATACTCTTTATTGAACCTGAATGTTGTTCCATAAACCAATGCAATCACCACTTCTTTCATTTTTTTGAGTCTACAAAATACTCATTCACCTCATTTCAACACTTATTTTCATCAAATGATTCAATCCCTTTTTCTTTATCCTCTTTTTTTTTTTGAGGTTTCTATACCACCATCAAATATACTTGTATCCTCTTTTTTTCTCACAATATTTTTCCAACAAATAGTTTACTTGATACTCTAAATGGACCACAGTAGGGTAAAGACATGACATTTGGATATAGAGCTCAATATTTGGAGAGAAAAAAAAATAGTTTAGGCTCAAAGTAGCAACTAGGAAAATTAAAATGTTTGCTAGGAAAACAATATAGATAAAGTGGCTTATAACAAAAAATTGCCCAAATTATTTTAATGTCAGTGTGCACAATACAGTTTCAAAAAGAATCAAGCAAGTTCTAGAGATACTAAACAAAGGAAGAGAAAACACTCAAAAAAGAAAAATATAACTCTTAAAAGTGGACAGTTTAAAAAGACTCAAATCTCACGGGTATTATAGACTACCACACTTATCAAATATATATAATTATAATATTGAAATCAATATAAATTTTTCACATGCAGCAGATGAATCAATCATATTATCAGAAACTACAGCCAAATGCAAATGTTGCTTAGAATGTGATCACATGAGAGACAACATTTGCTACAGGTAGCAAAATCAAACAAGGCCAAGGCTGAGAGATTTCTTCAAACTTGAGAATCTCTCATTATCTAGTGCTTTTGTGAAGATATCTGCAAGTTGATGTAGAGTATCAACATGCTCAATTTTAATCAACCGTTTTTCAACCATATCTCTCAAAAAATGGTGATGAATATCAATGTGTTTTGTACGTGAATGTTGAACATGATTTTTGGATATATTAATCACACTCAAATTATCACAGTACATAATTAATGTATTGCTTTTATGACCATAATCATCAAGCATATGTTGAAGCCAAAATAATTGAGAACAATAACTCCCGGCTGCCACATATTCTGCTTCAACAGTCGAAAGTGATACACAATTCTGCTTCTTACTATACCATGAGACTAAATTGTTACCTAAATAAACACAACTTCCACTAGTACTTTTATGATCATCCACATCTTCAGCCCAATCAGAATCACTAAAACCAACTAAGTTAGTATTAGTGTTCTTAGTGAACCAGACACACAAGTCACAAGTGCCAGCTACATATCTAATTACTCTCTTGACAGCATTAAGATGAGAAACTTTGGGATTAAACTGGTATCGAGCACAAACACAGACACTAAACATAATATCAGGACAACTCGCACAAAGATAAAGAAGACTACCTATCATAGACCTATACAATGTGGGATCAACATCTTCTCCAACATTGTCTTTGCAAATCTTTTGACTAGAACCCATAGGAGTCTTCATGTGCTTTGAATTTTAAAGTTCTATTTCCCAAACACAGTCAGAAAGTTGAGTTTAAGTGGCACCGGACTTCCTTGGAAAGATATGGAAGCAATTGCGGCATTGCCTAATCTTGAAGTGCTGAAACTGAAGGAGCTGGCCTTCCAGGGGGCAGAGTGGTGTACCACCTATGGTTTTAAAATCTACTAGATTGAAACTACTAGTTAAGATCTACTAGATTGTGGCCATGAGACTTCCTCCGCCCTCTTCCTCCAGGTTTCCACTCTCTTTTTCTATGTAAGTTTTGCAAATATTATAAAATAATTTATAAAATTGGCATTAATTACTAATTGGTTCTGTGAAAAAAAATTATACTCCCTCTGTCCACGATAAATAATTCACATTGCCTTAAACGGTCGTCCACAATAAATGATTAAATGGAAAACTTGCTATCATTATTTTTATTTTTTTAAACATATATATTCACTTTTATACATCACATCAAATATTTTTTTAAAATTAATTTTTTTTTATATTAATACACTCAATTTTACTCATCAACATCTACTCTTTTTAATTACAGTGAATTGCAAAGTAGATCAATTTTTGTGGACGGAGGAAGTAATATTTGTTGGGAAATTGAGACATCTAGGCACATAATCAGAGATAGTAGCGGAATAAAAAATTGATTCCCCAACACGGAATCAGTAAGTTGCATATCAAAATATTAGAGGGATAAACGAAAAATCTTACAATTAATTTGCGTGTATCCTCTACTACAGTATCCACGTGATTCCCGTTCACGAAAAACCGCAACGATTGCAGCCAACTTCTCCAAAGTCTGCTAGGAAACTTTCTGCGGAAGTTTTACTTTCTAGGTTTATCAGAGAACTAGGGTTTCTTGTGTCACACACGTAATAAGTCTTATGACTTATTAAATATATATCTACAATAATCAATAGGCTATAAGCTCATTTTATTATTATTATTTATTTAATTATGGCCCAGCCATAATTAATTATAATAAAAATAGATTATTATAATATATATAATAATAATAATATATCTAATATATCATCATTATTTATTATTTAATTTAATTAAATCAAATTTAATTAAACAGTAAATACTCTATCCAATAGAATTATCATAGTTCTCATTTGATTAAATATTTACGATCGAATCGAATCATTTAATCCCACCATTTTAATTCGTGAACAAGGATCACATTTTGTGTGACCCATAGGCCCTCATATGTCAAGCGATTAGTCGAACTAATGGTCTTATTTGAACCCTAGACAATAAACCAGACATTCTCGACATATGAGGTACGTTGCGAGGATACTGCAACAACCTGTAATGTGAAGTTCAAAATGATACAGTCCTTTCGTTCATGAATACTCTGATTAAGTCTAGAATATGATAATGTGTCTATTCTATTAACTTAATCATGTTATCTCATTTTCACTAATTGATCATGTTGTCATATTCGAACACTATTTCAAATATGACGTGCATTGGCCAATGACTAACGATCCAATTAGTTATGAGAAGACGAGTATTCTCTCTAAATCTATTTTGAGGAATGAATTCTTTCTTGGCTCAACTACCACACACACATGTACTTCGTGATGTGCTCAACGCACGCCATATCTACTCCATTCAGAGTGCAAGCGTCGGTCATGGTCAAAAGCTCATCACTCCATACATGTTGTGTGTATTGACCTCAAGTCAGAGGACTATTACATTACTCCACAAACCAATACTTTCGTAGACACGTAAATAGAATACATCAAACGATTTCTTGGTTGGGTATGCTAATACTATACAAAGTATCTGTGCATCCATCATGAGATACCTAGTATCTCGTAGTTGTGAGAACCACTACACTCTCTAAGAGTATGATGCAGATCGCACACCAATCTCAATTGCATCATCGATATCCCAATCTCGATGATCATTGATTGGAGCTATTTTATGAATCATGTCACAGTCATCTAAGATCTCACATCCTTAATGGCGACATGAATTCATGGGAACACAAGTCTGAATAGTTATGCAAAACAATCAAAACACAGTATTCAACATAGTGCAATGCCAAATATTATTTAACAAAGTCAATAATATAATACTGAATAATCGATCAAGTACGATGTCCTAACAAATGATTGTCTTCTAGAACATAAATACAACAATAAATAGATGTCCTAACAAATGATTGTCCACGATAAATAATCCACATTGCCTTAAACGGTCGTCCACAATAAATGATTAAATGGAAAACTTGCTATCATTATTTTTATTTTTTTATACATATATATTCACTTTTATACATCACATCAAATATTTTTTTTAAATTAAATTTTTTTTATATTAATACACTCAATTTTACTCATCAACATCTACTCTTTTTAATTACAGTGAATTGCAAAGTAGATCAATTTTTGTGGACGGAGGAAGTAATATTTTCCATCCATCTCTCTTTCCTGCAATTATTTTTTTTCATCCATCTCTCTCTTCTGGCTATTGTTAGACGGCATACGCAGTTGTGATTTCCTTCATCTAAATTCTTGTTGAAGATCCCGTCCCTCTTCCAAAGATGATGGAATCTGAGACAAGGGAAGATGCTGCTCCTAGTCCCGTTAATTTCTCAGAGTTGTCAAAGTTGGTCGTATTTCCTCGGGATTTTGAAAAAACATACCGTTTTGCTTTTGGCACACGTCCCAGCCTGAAGATAGTTCCGATCGTTGGGATGGCCGGAATCGGAAAGTCTACTCTTGCCAAGGAATTTTTCCACTATCCAAATATCACGAGCTTCTTCGGGTGTCGTGTGTGGGTGAAGGTGGGGCGGAACTGTCGACCGGAGCAAATCAGGCGAAGCATTCTACAGCAGATGCTGCAGCAGCTCGATAACGAAACTCGTGAAGATGGAGACGAGGGATATCTGAGGGAGCTTCTAAAAGCTAAAAGGTACCTCATTGTGTTGGACGACGTATGGGAGCTCGAGCTGTGGAGAGAGCTGAGAAATTTATTCGATTACAAACGCGATCACAGTGCAGTCCTTGTCACCACCAGGCTGCAAGATGTGGCTCTGGCCGCCAGCGACAGAGTTATTCAGATGTCCCTTCTGGAAAACAATGAAAGTTGGAATCTTCTTCGCACGGCCGTGTTCCGCGAGGACCGATGCCCTCATAAACTTGACAAAGCTGGAATGAAGATTGCAGAGAAGTGCGATGGTCTTCCTCTTATGATAGTCACTGTTGCCGGCATCCTAGCCAACCAGGACAAAACTCCGGAGCACTGGACCAACACCGCGGAGGACAAAAACTCTGTTTTCATGGATGCATATAAGAAACTGTACGACGTGCTATATCCAAGCTACGAGGACTTGCAGCTATCAACTCTGAAGAAATGCTTTCTGTACATGGGAGTGTTTCCTCATCAGCATGAGATCCCAACTTCGAAGCTCATCAAGTTGTGGAGTGTCGAGAACTTTCTCGACCCGGATCCATCCAAAACTTTTGCCGAGCTCACGGTGGAGCACCTGGAGGGGCTTCAATCGAGAAATCTCGTGTTGACTACGCAAAAGAGCTCCAACGGCGGAATCAAAGCGTGCAGGCTCCATTCGGCCTTCTGGTATTTGTGCAGCACAGAAGCATCAAGTGATAATTTTTTCGCGGTCCTAAACAGTTATGCTGACTTCACCGGGAAAGGTATAGAAGACCATCGCCGGTTCTCCGTCAATAACAACGTTTTATTCGGCTTCAAAGAGTTCTATGAGAAAATGATATCCATACCAGATGTGCATTCCCTCCTCTGTTTCGGTCCCTATCATCAATATGAAGTGCCACTCTGTTTCCATTCCACTATAACGGTGATTGATGCTCTTTCAATCCGTTTCTTTAAGTTTCCGGAAGAAGTTGAGAAACTGGAAAAGCTCAAATACCTTGGCCTCACATTCAGCGGCCAACTCCCTCCTACCATATCCAAGCTTAAGTTCCTCGAGTTCTTGATCATCCGACCACATCTGAACATTAAATCCTCAAGACAGAAAAGGTATCTTCCTGTGGAGATCTGGGAGATGAAAAGCCTGAAGCACTTGCAAGTAACAGGAAGCAACTTGCCAGATCCTAATGGTGATGAACAGTTGCCAAACCTGCTGACCCTCCTAGACGTGGGCTCCCAGTCTTGCACCGAAAGTATTCTTAAAAGAATCCCAAATCTTGAGAAATTGGGAATTCAAATTGATTTGGTGCCTGATGGTTCTAATGATCAATCATGCTTCGATTATCATGTCTCCCATCTCAAGAAGCTAAAATCACTTAAATGTGCGGTCGTGAATCCTGTGCTGATCATGCAAGGGGTCTTTGCACCCCCTCGTCTTCCCGACCTCCCATTAGGCCTCAAAAAGTTGAGCTTGAGAGGCTTCGGATATCCTTGGAAAGAGATGAGCAAGGTTGCCTCGTTGCCTGATCTTGAAGTGCTCAAACTGCGATGCTATGCCTTCCGAGGTCCAATGTGGGAAGCAGGGGACCGGGAATTCCCAGGTCTAAAATATCTTCTGATTGAAGGCACAGATCTGAATTACTGGGGAGCTGCATCCAGCAGCTTCTATCGTATCCAACATATAGTCCTTAAACATTGCTACATATTGGAAAACATCCCTCACAAACTCTGGAACAACGTATACACCAACCTAGTTGATTGCTATTCTTGGGCCGAGACGTTTGACAAGGATCACTATGTTCCAATCTCTCACCGCAAGGTTCGATCCAAATATTCATCCTAATCTGGTGTCCTGTTGTTGATCAATGTAACACGTTTTGCTTTCCAGTTAAGATGTTTATGTATTTTGAGCTGATGAACTAGTGGTTGAATTTTGATTTCCTATTGATGCATTGCTTTGAATTTTGGTTGTAAAACGTTTTGCTTTCCAGTTAAGATGTTTATGTATCCTCTTCCTTTCACTGATGCTGAATGGTGAGTCTTGTCAAAATTCCATTGATGTTGCTCGTGCGAAAAAATCATTCAATTTACCCCTTTTCAACTTATCGCTAGCAGAGTTGCCTTTTTTTTTTTAAATGGAGGTCCTCTACCACTGATTTCGGTGGCCACTTGCAGTAGTTTTCTCCGGTTAATTCGTCCAAATTGTCCAATTCCACGGACGAGCTTGAAAACGTTGTTGGTGTCGTTTTCTTTTTCTTGAGACATAGCTTCAGAGAGTCCGAATTCCGGACTTCGCATGAACTTTTTATTATTTAGAAAGTTAATTTTTATTGTTGATTGAGATAATTTTCAGCGTTAACTGGGTTAACTTTTTGTGTAATTCAATACGATTTATTAAATATATTTATATAAACTTTCAGTGTTACACAAGTTAACTTTTCATTATTGAATAAAATAATTTTTTTTTATATTAGCTAGTTTAACCTTCAATAAAACTTTTGAATATGTTGGTATGAATTTTTCATTGTTGAATAGGATAAATTTTTAGTGTTAAATGATTTAACTTTAAATTGTAATCCAATACAACTATTTAAATATATTAACATAAAATTTTCAGCATTACAAAATTTATCTTTTGATTGTTAAATGAGATGATTTTAGTATTATATGGTTTAACTTTTCTAATACTTTTAAAATATATTAACGTAAAAATTTTCAGTGTTACAAAAGTAAATTTTTCATTGTTGAGTCAGCTTACTTTCCAGTATTAATTGCTTCAACTTTTAGTGCATCGGTTAGATAAAAAGCACGCAGCCCGCTTTATAATGTGGGTTGACCCGGTGCCTGTTACACGGAACTAGTACTCAAAGACCCATTCATTAACTTCATTTATCTGTATCCATCGTTCACCCACATTTTTTCTAAAAATTAACTTCAAAATTGAATAAATCATGACTAGAATAACAAGAAATAAGGTATCAAAACGAAAATGTGAGTTGGAGAAGATTTAACCCATAAAATTGATGGAAAATCAACCTAACTTTTGACCTTTAACCCATAATTTAAATTGATCGATAATCAACTTAAGTTTTGACCAAAGTAATCGAACAACACAGCAATTATCAATCGTTTTCAACGAACAAGGGTAAAAGTAATTGAACATTCAAAGACTTGGAAGACTGTAAGAGGTCTTTTCCAAATTTTAAAGTTTTTTCCCACGTTATATTTGTGATGTTGATTGTGTTTGTATCATGAATACTGAGCACTCTGGGGATGTATTTGTATCATGAATTCTTTAAAAATTGTGAAGAATCAGAAAGAAAAAAAAAAAAACATTTTATTAGAGGATATAAACTCAAAGAAAGGGAAAGAAGAACTAAAATTCTACAGTATTGATTAACAAAAATTCTAATAAGTGGATAAGAACAAAATTTAAATTAAATTATGTTAAAACAAATGGCTCTTCAGTATTGCTTAACAAAAGGATAACCCTCGGGTTCACGATTTGAAAAATGTATCAGTACAAATTAATAAAGACTTTTGACCTGTCAAAAAAAGAAGACTTCTTAGACAGCAAGAAATTAAATATTGCAAGTGGTATTTTTGGACATCAGCGAATGGTGGCATGGTGTTGTCAGCGATGATAAAGTCAACATTAATAAATAGAGTTTTGGCCAGATTGTATTATGTCCATCTCCAAGTAAGTTTCCTAAATATATTTAAATTAAAATAAAGAATTTAATATTGCATTGAAACCGATAGATCGAGACATGAAGTGGTAATATAATTTGAAAAAGATGATCCACATATTGCGGTTAGAGACAAGTTGTAACCATAGGCATTAGTAAATGATAGGGTAGTGTAATTTATAAACCAGCTGATTCCTTTCATACGAGACTAATAGACAATAATTTATTTAGATAAGTTTGGTTTGGAATAATGAGGTCGAATAAAAATAAATAGGAAATTATTTTTATTAATAGTATTTGATACTCCGTCCGTCCCGTAGGAATTTGCACCCTACGGGACGGCACATTTTTTAAGGAAAATTGTTTTATATATAAAGTAGTGGCATATGGGTAAATATGTGTAAAGGTTTGTGAGTGTGCACGTAAATCAATGTTTCCTTTTTTGGTAGTATGCAAATTTGTGTGGGACGTCCCATTAAGGAATGTGTGCAAATTTCTGTGGGACAGAGGGAGTATTATTTATTATATAATAATTAAAATAAAGATTAAAGATAGGGATTAAAATTTTTGTAGTCTTACGTTTGTCATGAATCTTAATTTGGTTCAGATAAAATTACATATTTTGATATTGCTCCTATAAATTTGAAAATATTTTGATTTTGCTTTTCTTACAAATTTAATTTTGGTCTTGTCAATTAATAAAGACTTTTGACCTGTAAAAAAAAACTTCTTAGACAGCATGAAATTAAATATTGCAAGTGGTATTTTTGGACATCAGCGAATGGTGGCATGGTGTTGTCAGCCACGTAAAGTTAATATTGATAGAAAGAGTTTTGGCCATAATGTATTATATATGTCCATCTCGGAGTAAGTTTCTAAATTATAATTAAATTAAAATACAGAAATTTAATATTGCATAGATTGAGACATCTAGTGGTAATATAATTTGAAAAACATGATCCACATATTGCGGTTAGAGACAAGTTGTAACAGACAATAATTTATTTAGACAACCAAACTTGGGAACAATAAGGGTGCCGAATGAAAATAAATAAGGAATAATTTTTATTAAGACCCTATTTGAATGGATGAATCTGAAAATAATGAATTTTTAAAAAAATATATGTAATAAAATATATATTTCAAATCACGAATTGTAAAGAGATGGGAGAAAAGGGAGAAAGTAGAGGAAAGATAGAAATAGAAAGGGTAAAAAGGATAGATTTCACAAATGATATGGTTTTGTGGAGGATTTTGAATTCCTCCATTTTGTACATAAACACAAATTTAAGTGGGCAATTGTGGGAAGCATCGGGTGTTGGGCGGATGATGTGTTGGCATCTGCCCAAGCTGTGGGCGACGCGTTCTAGTCGAATGACTTTGGTGTGCACACGAGTCGTGGACTTGTGTGCACGCGCGTTTGAGGCAGTGGGCAAGGTTATGTGCATGCTGCCTTGCAAGGGTGTGGACGGATGCACATGGATGCAACGGATGGCACACGGATGCGCACGGATAGGTTTTGGAGCGCACACGGGCAATTACTTCTGGGTGTGCGCGCATGCAGAGCGGTCCACCCGATGGGTCGCGGATACCCGTCTTACCCAGTTTTATGTTGGATGCGGATCAATTGGCTAAGGTCAGAATACTTGGGCGGTTTAGCAGTTTTGTAGGCAGTTGAGGCAGTTTTGTGCAGGCCAAAACTACCCATGTGAGTGTTGGACTTAACAGGATCGTGACACTTGACGTCGGTTGTTGATCAAAGGCTAAAAACATATATTCCTAGTGATGAGGATGTTCATCACGAATCTATATATACTTGTACTTGCCCTGAGTTGCACAATACGTATTGTGTGCAAGCCTTGACTCCTTTGTAATTTGTGAGTTAACTCAAAGGTTGCGAATGTTGTCGCTTATGTGATGTGTGTTCTTTATGATTCCGCTGTGCATATGAACATGTGTGTATGCTCTTTGTAAATTGTGTTATTCACTAAAATACTTTAAACACAAGTGTTTGGTGAGCGAGTGGGCTGATGGATCGTGTGGGTTCGTGCCACACAAGGCGAAAATTCATAGTAAAAAAAATAACCTTACGACAGTTGGTATCAGAGCCCCGTCGTGGGTTCTGGTGCGATTTTGTTGCAGTGATGGTGCAAAATCGTGAGTTCTCTGCCCTGGAAGAGAGGGTACGCAGGCTGAAGGTATTGTAGGATGCGCCCCTGAGACGAACAAAATTTAAATTAAATTATGTTAAAACAAATGGCTCTTCAGTATTGATTAACAAAAGATTAACCTCGGGTTCACTATTTGAAAAATGTATCAGTACCAATTAATAAAGACTTTTGACCTGTCAAAAAAAAAAAAAAAAAGACTTCTTAGACAGCAAGAAATTAAATATTGCAAGTGGTATTTTTGGACATCAGCGAATGGAAATTAAGGTAACATTGATAAACAGAGTTTTGGCCAGATTGTATAATTAAATTAAAATACAGAAATTTAATATTGCATTGAAACCGATAGATCGAGACATTAAATGGTAATATAATTTGAAAAAGATGATCCACATATTGCGGTTAGAGACAAGTTGTAACCATAGGCATTAGTAAATGATGGGGTAGTGTAATTTATAAACCAGATTCCTTTCATACGAGACTAATAGACAATAATTTATTTAGATAAGTTTGGTTGGGAATAATGAGGGTGTCGAATAAAAATAAATAGGAAATTATTTTTATTAATTGTATTTGATATTATTTATTTATACAATAATTAAAATAAAGATTAAAGATAGGGATTAAAGTTTTTGGAGTCTTACCGTTTGTCATGAATTTGAATGTGGTTCAGATAAATTACATATTTTGATATTGGTCGTATATGTTTGAAAATATTTTGATTTTGGTCCTCTTATAAATTTAAATTTGGTCTTGTAAATTTATAAAAGGATTAAAATCAAAATATTTTTAGGCTATCTGTTTTCCTTATTGATCTTGGCCTCTCAAGTAGTTTGATTTTATCCTTGACTTATCTGATCCAGACCTTAGTGAGCCTTCGGGAAATTGGGTCGAGCCTTTATTCTCTTGATATATTTATGCCACACACATACATTTATCTCAATATTTTCAAATGTACGTTTTATTTATTTTATCTGTCATATACTGCTGTGTTTTCTGTCAAATGTACGGTTTATGGGCGACTATAATCTTCCTTCACCGACGGTCTTCCGTCGGTCCTAGAGTCTCGTCTACTACTGTATTTCTTGCATTTTCTTGGTCTTCTTTTTACGATATCGTCAAATCTGCACCCATCCTTTATTAAGGATTGGTTGTGCGAATTCATCCGAGTGTCACATGCAATGCAAGATGACTTACGAACCTACCATAGTGACGACAACTCGACGGTGACGTCACAGGTACATATCACTCCGGATATTGAGGTGATCCGGGCTATGGATTCATTTTTTCCTGGTTTCTCAAATTATGTACGGGTCTACAAAAATCAACAACTCCCTAACTTAGGGATTCAAGAAGGCGAGGACGCCACAGGCTGTCCGAGGCAATCACGGATGGACGCCGGGGATCCCCTCTTGATTCCCGGCAAACCCGGTAATACTGCTCCATCTATTGATTCTCGTGTTAATATTGAAACTCTTGGTAATATTACTGCCTCTCAACAAGTTTCTGGGGTCGTCACGGACGAACGACGTCAGGCGGTGATAGTGGCTTCGGGACATAACGGTAGTGTGGAGATGACTGGTAAGGCCAACTCAGTGTCCCATGGCGCTCCTGATGTGCATGCGATGGGCACTGGTGTTTCTGCCCCTTCAAATGGTAACTCCTCCCGCGAGGCTTCCTCGGGGTCCTATATGCATATTGACACTCCTTATTTAGAAAGGAACTACGTTTCCCCGGCCCTAGCTGTTGGAGCAACCAAATTCCCTGTCTCCTTTGCACAGGCAGTAGCCCAGGGGAATTGTGCTACGGGACAAGGGCCCTCTGCTAATCTGAGTAGCCCATTTGAGAAGGGACTGGGGACTTTCGTGAAGCCTAAGTGACAAGGGGAGTTTTTTGTGGTGGATGTGGATGAGGGGGCTTATCAACAAAGCTTAATTGGTTTTGAGTTTGCATTCATTGGCCGTATGTGATTAGTGTGATTTTTGCTTGAAATTTGTGTGCTTTAATTGCCTAATTTTATTCGATTTCTTGCATTTAGTTGCATTAATTAGATCATTTGAGCTTAATTGATAGAAGAGTGTTTATTTTGCTATTTTGTAGAAATTGATGATTTAGGAAGCAAAAACACCTCTTTATTTATTTGTGAATTAATTAAATGAATCAAATTGAAAAAGAAATGATTTGAGATCATTTTTATTAGAAATTTTCGGCCCATGTGTGATAAAGTGGCAGCCTATTTGTTGGATAATTGAGATCTATTTTTGTTAAACATTCTTGGCACATTGTTATTAATTTGAGGGGCCCATATCTTTGAATGAAATTAAACTTTCAAGACCCATTTGATATTAGAAATTGTGGATGATGTACAGGTTTGACCAAGAGTGAGATTAAGAAGGAAAACGTGTCTTCCTTATATCCACAAAATGAAGAATAAAGAACGGAGCATTCCACCATTCCACTCAAGTAACAGCCACCACATCTTCCCAGCCCCTGTTCACAGCTTTACTATAGCCGGAAAGTGCCGCTGCCTACTGCCTTCGCACCTGCAACTCGACGGACGGAATCCATGGAGAAGAAAGCTAGACGCCTCAGTCCCTGCTTTCCGATGAATCACCGGAAATCTGAGAGCAGCGCCCCTTCTCAAACACAACTCCATGCCGGAATCCATGGAGAGACCATTCCACCGTCCAACAGCCTACTACCCTGTTCTTGCTAAAGAAGCCAAGCCACCGGAAATTGAATGCTCGCCGGAAACAGAGCTGTTTGAGAAAAGGAAAGAATCGCACTTGAAAAGTTGCTGAAAAAAAGGTAAAACGATTTTAGTTTTTTTGATCATCCAGTGCTTAACTTCGCACTGCCAGTGCCGAACTTGTGAAGAAACAGTGCTGGGCATGTTGAAGTAATTCGCACGATTTGCGATAATTCGCACTGCCAGTGCCGAAC